>CANUEP010067044.1:0-75946 GCA_947857235.1 Jatropha podagrica | reverse complement strand
TATTGGACAGGAAAAATATAGGTGATATATTTACAGGAAGAGCAAAGCAATAAAAATATACAGTGTCAAAATTTCAGGCCCCAAAATTGAATAAAAAGATCCAACTGGCCACAGATTTTCTAGCTTTACAATTTTAATTTCCATATAAATGTCTTGTATCATAATTGAGCTGTGGCATTACTACCTTACTAATCCATAGAAGGGAAAACAGAATGATAGGGCAGTGAGAAAAAGTTCACATATAAGATAGCTGTAATCATTCATAACTACGCATTGTTTATAAATGATTCAAGGTTACATAATAGGAATTCAAATATACATAATACAATTTCCACTAGAATCAGGGGAAAATAGTGTCAAATATTATTATCTGCCATTATTTTGAGAACCAACTCCAAGCCAAGCAACCTACACACATTCTTCAGTTACCTGAATTGCAAATGCATCATCAGCAAACAAATAAAAGCTAACCAACAAGGCCAAATTACAGACTATATCTACTATATTAGGCATCAAGAGCATCCAGAAGTGATAACCATACAGCAGTCTTGGTTACACCCATGAATGAAGTTATAAATTGATGCAATCGTACTGATAATTCATCTACAAATAGGGATTATTAAAAGGACAATTTGAATCAGTAGCACTGCCTTCAGCATTCTAAATTTGCAAAATAATTACACAGAAGAAAAAAGTTCTAGTAAAGTTAGATCCAGAATGACAAGCTATATCTCTACAATAAGCTAACGTTTTTGCATTGCGTTGTGCATAAATAAAAACAAAGGGCATATATTTTTAATAGCAGTTACCAGTTATGGTAGGCTCTGTCGGGACATCCCCAATTAGCTTGAATTCCTGGACTTCCTTAAAGTTCAACCATGGCTTCTCCCAAATCTTGGCTTCGTAAACTTTCTTTTGACCACCATCCTCTACCTCGAAAGTAATATAGTACATCGTCCCAGCCACCACCTGCTGCTTAGCATTCACCACTCTCTTATACTCCAGCAATGCATTCTGCTCATAATATACCATTTATCTTCAGCCAACAATTCTATACTCCATATATGCATATTTTTCATATAATTATTCTAATTTTCCCATTTTATCGTATAGATAGCTATCAAGAAATTACATATATTAACAATATAAAATATAATATTGTGTCCATATTAATATATACTGACATAATAATCAATAAAAAACAATAAGAGAAGACTGATAATACATAATTAAATTCAAAGCTATTGACATTCAACTAAAAAAAAAAAAAAAAATTTAATTCTTTTGGTAGCTATATTGAGATAAAAAGAACATGTATAAACCCTAAATTGAAGCAGAAAATGAAATCAAACAGAGCAAGATTAGAAATAAACTAAACAAAATATCGAAATTAAACCCAAAAATCATCACAGTAAACATATAATTAAAATGAAATTCGGATCTTAAACAGAGTCAGAACCTGTTTCTTGTTATAATCATCCACAGCAAAACGAGCAAGGCTATCGATCTCAACGCTGTTAGCGAATCCCTCCACTTCTTTAATACCGCCGACGGTTGCCATTTCCTTTCTTTTCTTTTCTTTTCTTGGTGAGAAAAAAAGTTTATAGCTAAGTTTGAAGAAGAGCTGTTATTTATACAAAAAAAAACCAAGAAAATACGGAGGCGGAGATATTTCCCACGACGGAATCAATCAAGGTCGTAGTTATTGATTGTGGACATAACCGCGTCTGATGCCCCAAATTAGTCAATTTCGCGCCGATTTGATATAATCCAATACAAGCATGTACATTTTTATCTTTTTGTACTTTCCTCTCTTTGCCGTCATTAGCATGTGTCGTCAAAACACGATTAGGCTGACATTATTATTTAAATTTAAAACTTATAAATTCTCAATTTAAAACTTATGATATCCTTATTTCTAATTACCTATTTCAATTTAAACACATTATTTATTTATTATTTCAATTAATCAGTGCAATTATTTTAATTAAAGACATGATTTAACTAGTTTTTAGTTAAAATGTCCTATTAAAATCTATTCAAAATTTTAATTTTAATATATTATAAATTACGATCAAATTGCATATCAAAAAATAATTTCATGATAAATATATATATATATAATTCTGTAATATATTCAAATTCAACGCCTCTCTCCTAATACTTTGAAAAAAAAAAATTACGATCAAGTTTATAAAGAAATTCAGAATGATGGCTGTTTTATGTCGGACAGTGGGTAGTTGAAAATTTAATAACAAGTTTATAATGGATTGTGCTGCAGCATATGATGTCTCATTATGTTTCTTAACTCGTACGTATTGAATAATATATTATAATATTAATTAATATTAATATATAGGTAAGATTTTGGGAGGTCAGTGGACGTTATCCAATGGAAGTAGACGTTATTTAGACGTGCTAATTGACGGACATAAACAAAGTCAATGGGGCCAACAGGTTTTGGTAATGGAGTGGCTGGTTTCATTCATGCATGTAATTACAAAAATAGTAAGATCAGGAATTTAGGATAACCACTGTTTCTAACACGTGTTATTTAGTTTTAATAAATTTAAATATTAAAATATAAATAGTACTCTCTCTTAACTATTCAATTAGTGTGTTTTTTAGGGCGGACAATTTTATTTCAAATGAAAAATTTAAAAATATATGGTCATTTTTTTTAGATAAATGATATATTTAGTGAATCAATTTTTGATTTTTTTTTTAAATTTAATGTATTAATGGAAAATATTTATAATTGAGTGGTTTAATATAAAAAAAAAGAAGTTAAACAAGTGTCAATTGATTATGTGATAGCTAAAGATATGATTTAGCAATTTGTGGACCCCAGAATTATCCAGTTTAATCTGACATGGCAAAATTAGAGAAATGACCATCATGGCAAAATTATTATCTCTTTTACAACAGCCATCGACAGATTAAGCAACGGCAGGAGCATCCTTGAAGTGATGGGACTATGGTGCTCTCCTGAAGTCTGTTCAAGAGGCTCAAAAGCATGTCGAGCTTTCTCACTCCAATTTCTTCGAGTTGACAGAGGCCGTGCTCAATCTCGTTTGCATTACCTGTAAAAAGACCTTGCCGGTCTAAATTACTGTCTGTATTTTTATATTACTTATTATATTTAGAATATTACATTTTTATAAAAATTATTAAATTTCTCTAAATTATAATAAATTAATTATATTACTTTTTTAAAATTTTATAAAATTTATTTAGAAATTTATATTTTCACATTTTGAATAAAAAATATATATATTTCAATTCTATGAATTTAATTTCATATAATTGAATATAACTATACTAAATTCCACAAAAAATTGATAGAATTTTCAAATAAATTTCACAAAACTAGACACTCTAATTTTTTATTTATAAAACTACCATCTTTTTCTACAAATTTAATTTTTAATTTTTTTATTTATTTTACTTAATATTGTCCAAATTATTCTCTTTTAGATACAGAGAATACATGTGCACATTTTTTACTAATAATGTGGTAGAAGTTAATTTATAGTCACAAAATTGCAAAATTTGTATAAAAATTTTGGATATTTTAAAAGTTTTCAATGATACTACATATACTTTTAGTGAAATTTATTATCTCACATTTCATTTATTTTTGCCTGTATGTACTAATATTATTGGTGCACTTCAATAATTTGAAAATAATGAATTATTAAAAGATTGCTTTTTTTTCAACAAAAATGAAATGGTTAAATTTTTTTTAAAATGTTCCATCTCCTACTCTTGTTGCTTGGCTTTTCATTCCTAGATTTAAATTTGACATTGTAGGAGATTATTCAACTCTTTATTATGAAATATTAAATCCTGATATATAAGATAACAAATGAAGTTAAAAAAATATTGTAGATTTATATATTGAATTTATTCAATTTTTTTATTCATCTACTTCTTTTGATTTGTCTCAAGTTCATAATCAATCATTGACAATCAAAAGGTTAAATGTTGCTAAATATATGTTATTACAAAGATAAAAAAAAATTTAAGAGATCCGATTATTGTTCTATTTCAAAACTTAATAATTATTTTGATACTGTTTTTCGAGTTTAGTGATAGTTTTACATGTACAACTTTTCAATCCTAAATTGATTGAGTCGTCATATGCTAATACATTTCCAACCCTTGTGCCAATAGTAAAACAAATTTTAGCAACACCAATCTCAATTATTGCAGTTAAATAAACTTTTAGTGCGGAAGAAACATACTAAATAAAATACAATTTAAGATGATATTTGAATTGATAAAAGCACAATCATGTTTGAATGATTGCACCAAAGACGAACTAAGGGCATAAGAAAATACTAAAGAAGGAAGTGAAGATTTATATAATCTTTTCGGTGTGTTCTCAATAGAAACATTCATTGGTGCCATTAGGAACTAAGTGAGCTAAATGGGTGAAATTATTTATTCACAATAAATTAAGGTTGAATTAATTGATTTGGCCTTTAAATACTATAGGCTCTTTACTTAATTAATTCATAGCTTAAAAGAGTAAGCAAATGTGGTCACAAGAAGTGATCTAAAAACTGTTTGCACATTCTCCACAATCAAAAGCAGTTGAGGTAATTGCATTTGAGCTGTTTATGTACCTAAATGAATGTGTCTTGATATGCTAATCTATTTCTACATGGATTTGCTATGCTCATAAGGTTTCTTATGATAAGGGTTGGATGTAATTTAGGTCAAATCAAGAAATTAAATTTAACTGAATGATTTGATTCAATTTCGATTTTGTAGAAAAAAATTAACTTTTTTTTAGGTTTAATTTTTATTATGTAATTAGAAAAAATAAAAATCTTCAAATTAGGTTAAAATTGAAAAATTAGATCGAATTAAATAAAATCAATTCGGTTTTGTTGGTTTTAATTTAATTGATTAAAAAATCAATCCATTTTATGTTCTTTTGATAAAATTTCAATTATTTAATTTGCTATGATTCGGTTGGTGGCAAAAAGTAAAAAGGAAAAGGGAAAAAAAAAAAAGAAAAAGCAACCCATGTCAAAATACACCAATTGATTAAACGACAATCGTCCTACTGTCGAATAATTAGTCAATCAAGGACATGTGTGACATTGTGATTGATGAATTTGGGCTTCCAACATCAGACGACACCTCTCGTACCTGATAACAAACGTCATATCGTTGGTAAATAAAAATTTTCCTCCAGTTACGTTCTTGTTGATAATGACACATTTTTGACTGTTGTTCGACATCCCAATGGAGAAGCCAGAAATTGGCACTTCAAAAGGTCCTTTCCAGTCTCCATTTCCCTCCATATCATAAAATTGAAGGTAGCTGACTCGCGAGACATTCCTCCAGTACCAGTGGCTATGCACATAGGATTATTATTTCTAGCAAGAAAAGAATCTCTTTTTTTCAATAAACTCTTCTTCTCCACCACCACTACCATATACCCAAGCCAAACCTCTCTCATTTCCCATTATTTTTCCCTGCTCCACTCTTCCCCTAATCCAACTCATCTGCGCCACCTCCATGCTCGCTTACTTCGCACCTCTCTCTACGACAATGTAATCCTCAGTTCTAAGCTCGTTTTGATGTATTCCTGTCATGGCAAACTCATCCCTCACTCTCTCTCTGTTTTCTTTCACATGCCGTATAGAAATATCTTCTCTTGGAACATCATAATGGGAGAGCTTTCTCGTTCTAATTTTCCCGAGAAATCTATAGACTTGTTTCTTCAAATGAGGAGCGAATCCGATGTTCGACCCGATGAATTCTCTTTTCCTCTAGTTTTAAGGGCGTGCGCAGGTTCGGGAATGGCGGAATTAGGGACTTCAGTTCATGCGTTGTGCCTGAGAATGGGTTGGTCACTAAGTTTGTTTGTCGCGTCTGCATTGGTTTATATGTACGTTACTTTTGGTAATTTGTTTAATGCTAGAATGTTGTTTGATGAAATGTCTAAGAGGGATGCGGTGTTATGGACTGCAATGCTTGCTGGGTATGCTCAGCATGGGGAACCAGTGTTGGGATTGCAAGTGTTCGAGGAAATGGTTAATTTGGGCATTAAGCTTGATGGGGTTGTTATGGTGAGCTTACTTTTAGTCTTTGGTCGATTGGGCTGGCTAAAGCAAGGAAAGAGTGTTCATGGTTGGTGTGTAAGAAATTGCTTAGGGTTTGAGTTAAGTTTAGGGAATGCTATAGTTGATATGTATGTTAAATGTGCAATACTAGGTTATGCACATCGAGTTTTTGATAGAATGTCTGAAAGAGATGTTGTTTCTTGGAGCTCTTTGATTTTGGGGTATGGATTAAGTGGCAATGTGAGTGTTGCTCAGGAGCTCTTTGATCAGATGCATCTGAGAGGGGTTAGACCGAATGATGTAACATTTCTTGGTGTTTTATCAGCTTGTGCCCATGGTGGCTTGGTCGAGCAAGCACGTGTATACTTCAAAATGATCCAAGATTGTGGGCTGGTGGCAGAATTGAAACATTATGCTTGTATGGTTGATTGTATGGGAAGAGCTGGCCTTTTGGAAGAGGCAGAGAGGTTTATCGAAGAAATGCCAATAGAACCTGATGAAGCAGTTCTAGGTGCTGTATTAGCAGGATGTAGAGTTCACAATAATGTCGATGTGGGAGAACGAATTGCAAAAACATTAATTAGGTTGAAGCCAGAGAAAGCTGGATATTATGTGCTCTTGTCCAATTTGTATGCAGCAGTAGGGAGATTTGATGAGGCTGAGATAGTTAGGGACTTAATGAAAGAAAAGAGTTTGTCTAAGGTGCCTGGTTGTAGCTTGATTGAATCAAAGAGTTACTTCCCTCCTTAAACAGAAAATGAAGTTCTGGATTGTTTTTAAAATATGATGAGAAGTGGATTTGTGTGATTATGGTTGCAAGGTCGCCAATTTCTTTGATGGAATAGGATACAGAAAAGGAATGCATAAGTGCCGAGAAAAAAGGTCAGTGTTACTATGATTATATTGTTGATATGAGCATTTCGGTTTTCATTGTTATTTGTGGAAATCAGTAGTAGTAAAATGAATGCTAAGGGAAGTAAAGCATTTTGGAGGACTGGAAATAGCATAGTTTTAAGTGCCACATTTCCTTTGTAGCCTTACCTGCACAATACAATCTGACACTCTGCAATGTTGTAGTATAATCCGTAAAGGAAAAAAAAGCTCCTAATTGCAAAGTCAAAGTGCCTACTGATCCTACATATCTGAAAAACTGAAACTAATTAGAAAAAAACTAGTAAATAAATAAAGTATAGCAAAAGAAAATGAAAGTGCTTTGAGCTTTTCATATTCCCTTCCTGACTAGGAGATTTAGGGCATTCATGATATTTTGTTGAAAATGTTTCTTCTTTTCTCTTATTCTTAAGTGATGTTTCTGAATCCAATCTCTTTTTTATTTTTTATTTTTAAAAGAATAATATTAATTTATTTCAACCTTAGATAAATAAAGCACGAGTGTCAAAGTGTACTTTTTGATTTACAGATGGTACAATAATTGGTTTTAGTTATTTATTTTTTTGAACTAAGAAATTGGATTTTGAAGGAAATTTTTATCAAACACAAAGATATGGCTGTATCCTGTCTCTCCCTTCTCCCTGTCTCTCAATTTTTTGGTGGGTTATCCTATTCTTTGGAGTTGTATGAAACTTCTAGCTCCATGGTTATTCCATAATGGCTTGTTATACCCATTCAGATATTGCAACAAAATGGACTTGATTGGTTTGCACAGCAAAGTAGTTTTTACAATAACACCTGCTTAATGATAACAAATCCTTTGGCTGCATTCTACACCTCTCCAACCTTGATATGGCCTGATTTGATTCTAATTGTAGTGGCAAACATGAAAGTTAAATTTCTCTTAAGAAGCCATCATTAATACAACATTAAGTTGAAGATATTCAATTCAATTATGAAGTTCTTTAATTTATATATACGTTCTTACTATGTAATCTTGAACAAAGATTAAGTAGACAAACCACACTGCCTATGATGTACTTCATTGTCCTTTATTCATATTGAAAAGAATGTTGAATTCTCTTATGAAGCATCACTAATTATATGATCTTGAACCCAGTTTAACTACTGTGCTTATGATGCACATCATTATCCCTTGTTCACATTGAAATGTCTTGACGAGTGTGCTTGTTTTGTATCACCAGCAGATTGCTATCGACTACTTGTGCTGATTTGTATTTCATATGCTTTATGTTAGTTAGAAGGTTATAAAAGATTTTGTGAGCCAATTACTGATATTAGGAAACTTAGATATTCGGAAATTTCCCTCAGTGTCAATTTAAGAACTTACTGCAAGAATCAATTATTTACTGAATAATCAGAATTTTTCTTAAATTTTAATTGAAAATCTGCTATCTGCAGTCAAGTTAGTCCAAAGTCTAGCTCTTTTTTGCAGCAGCTCTGGGGATGGCCCTTACGAGCTTCATACAAATACAAAAGCTTTGCCATAATTGTCAAATTCTATGTGCCAGACTGCTTTGTTTCTTCTTGCTCATAACATTTTGTTTTCCTTGTTTTTTCTGTGTATGTGGTTGTTAAAAGGATGGCTTTTGTGGCTGTTCACGTGAGATTGTCGTTTCTGAAACGGATTCTCCCGTTTGGATTTCTTGTGATCTTTGGATTTTGGCCAGAGAGAGAGAGAGGGATTTGAAGTCAGAAATTTGTATTTCACCTGTTTGATGAAATCACCAAGAGGTAGAGGAAGGAGTAGGACTGTACGATCAAAACTTTCTTTTAATACTTTACGTTTGATAAAAAATTAATCGAGTATATATAAATAATAATTATACTACAAGCATTATTAATATAGAATGTATGTCATTAAAAAATTAGTCAAATTCAACTGAGTGACTCTGAAATTTGATAACCTATTCTTTTTAAACAATTTTTTTGCAAAAAATAATAAAAAAAAAATGTTGTTCTTAATTTAGTTAAAACACTATTGAAGACAAATGTAGGCAGTAGTGCATGATTCATGTTTCTTCTTCTTTTAGTTAGTTAAAATAATTTTGGCGTATGAAAAGCAAATATATGAAATTAAACAGACGGCGTTATTCACGTTACAAATATATATATATATATATATATATATATATATATATAAATGAAGTGACTTAAAGAATATTAATGAAGTGGGTTTGAGACCATTTCTTGATTTGTGAGGCTGGGAGAGTCGTCCCCTATCTGAACCGGGCTTTCGGATACTAATGGTCTCAAACCAATTTATTAGTCGCAAGGATCGAATATTATATATTGGCTATATCAAGTTAGTCAGATGTGCTTTAATTATTTATTAGAAAGTCATAGAAATATTTTAAGTTAAAAAAAGGGAAACACTTAAATATGTTAAAATTATAAGTAAAATGCTCTTTAATTATTTATTTTTAAAATAGATGATATATTTCAAGTTAAAAGAAGGTTGGACTAATAATAATAGTACAGGGTATTGAAGATCTCAAAATCTGTGATTTATTTCTACCTGATTCTCGAAGGTGGGACTTGGAGACATTGGTCTAAATTTACTGTTCTGAAAATTCCATTACCCAGAGTGCAAATGACTATTTCTTGGATGTGGTTTTATGATCAGAAGGGTATCTATACTGTTCTTAACGAACCCTTTTATTGGCTGGCAGTCTATTTGGAAGCAGAAGGAAGGTAGCAAGCAGGGAAGATACAAATTTTTGTTTGGCATTTTATGCTTAATCCCCTTGATCCTTGGTGTCCCGTTTGCAGAAGTGCAGAGGAGACGATTTCTCATATCCATCCTGTTACACTGTCCTTTCGCACAACAGTTTTGTAGTGGGTTATAATAATTCCTATCGATCTCTTTTAAATTGGTGGCGGGGTATCATGGTAAGACACTCAGCTGAAGTGCAGGAGCAAGCTCTGGCTATTGCATGGGAGTTATGATTTTGACCATTTCAAATGGCCGTTAAAATTATTTAGTAATAACGGTTTAAACTAACTTTTAAAAATTAGAATAATTTTTTTATGAAAAGTTAATTTATGTAACATTTATTTTTTAATGTTCATGAAATATTTTATAACTAAACGCTATTAAAATAATTAACAACTATCAAAATAATTAATTTTATTGAATAAATATTTAATCATAATTGATTAAATAATTACCATGCTACATTGATTGTTCATGCGTGGCAAGATGATCAGAGTTGTAGATATATCTCTCCTTTTATTATCCTTTTTTCTCATAATTGTCATTGCTCCCATCCTTTATCTTGGATGTTATTTCTTCTAAAATTAATAATATATGAGCAGTTTGCATTTTGCAAAGAAAAAATGAATATATTATATTATAAAAAATAATATTTATAAATTTTAATTTTATATTTATAAGTGTTAAAAAAAATTTAATTTGAGTATTTTTAATATATGATAAAAAATAAAAAATTAATCATATTAAATTAAATTAATTATTAATTTATAAAAAATAAATTTAAAAATAAATTATCTTAAAAATAAAATTATATATTTTTAATTATTTTATATAAATTTAATAGATAAATTGACAAAAAAAATAAATCTGATTAAACAAATTAAAGACCAAATTGAATTTTATTAAAAAAAAAAAAAAAGACAAAAAAGATCTCTCTCAAAAACGGACACGCCGACCCTCGAGAAACGCCAAAAGATAAGATTTTCCTTTCTTCGAGGAAATCTCTCCCTAGCACGCCTACGTTTTTCTCAATCGCTTGTTAAACTGTCGTTTGCTTTACAAACCCTTTTATCTTCTACTTTTCCTCCTCTATATATACTCTCTCTCGGAACCCTCCTCCTCCGTGCCTCCTCAGCCTCTACTTGTGCTCTCTCTCTCTCTCTCTCTAACAGCAACCACAATTTTTGAAAAGCCCATAAAAATGGTACATTTCATTTTATATTTCTCTCTCTCTCACTAATTTAATCCTTTTTTCGCCTAGAACTCAGATTTCATCATCTTGGTTCTTTCAAGATTGACCTTTTCTTCAAAACCCTTCATTGATATGCTCTTTACCGTGCAAATGATCCTGGGTTGAGTTAGATTTTGAATTACATTAACTAATTCTTTTCCTTTTATTAACCCATTTTATTATTTTATTTCCTTTTGTTTCCTTTTTTTTTTTTTTTTTTTTAAAGAAATGGCAATTCCTTACCCTCATTTATCAATGGAGACAGGTTTGTCTCCTGTATCCCCATCTCCTGTAATACTAACCCAAGATGAGCTCAAGAAAATTGCTGCCTATAAAGCTGTGGAGCATGTTGAATCCGGTATGGTTATTGGCCTTGGCACGGGCTCCACTGCCAAGCATGCTGTGGAACGAATTGGCGAGCTTTTACGGCAAGGGAAGCTAAAGAACGTTATAGGCATACCCACTTCGAAAAAGACCCATGAACAAGCTCTCTCTGTGGGTATTCCCTTATCTGATCTTGATTCTTATCCAGTTATTGATCTTGCAATTGACGGTGCTGATGAGGTTGATCCCCACCTCAATTTGGTTAAAGGTAGAGGTGGGTCTTTGTTAAGAGAGAAAATGATTGAGGGTGCTTGTAAAAAGTTCATTGTGATTGTTGATGAGTCTAAATTAGTAAAATATATTGGGGGTAGTGGGTTAGCTATGCCGGTTGAGATTGTGCCTTTTTGTTGGAAATTTACTGCAAAGAGGCTGCAGGAGTTGTTTGGGTATGCTGGATGTGTAGCCAAGTTGAGGACAAATGGCTCTAATGGAAAGGAAAATGGAGAGCCTTTTGTTACTGATAATGGGAATTATATTGTGGATTTGTCTTTGAAGAGAGATATGGGAGATTTGAAGGCCGCAAGTGATGCAATTTTGAGGCTTGCAGGTGTTGTTGAGCATGGCATGTTTATTAATATGGCAACTACAGTCATTGTTGCAGGGGAGCTTGGGGTCACCATCAAGAATAAGCATAAATAGTGCTTGGTGATGGCGATTGGAATGGATTAAGAGGTAGTTTTACGGATTTATATATTTCAGGAATTAATTTAACATTTCTAATGATCGCTGGTTAGATTGAGGAAATTGTTGTCCATCATTATTTTTAAAGGGGAGAAAGTTCTGGTATTCTTAAACATCAATTTATGTTTCATAAGGAGAGTTTCCTCCAATTTTGGTGTTATGTTTGAGATAAGAGTCTAAATTTTCAAAGAAAGATTAGAACTTTAGTCAGTTTCTGTAGGCAGCTGAGTCATAATATCTATATAGCTTCGCCAGCTGCTGTGCCATATTATTCATTTTTGAAATTTTAGAATTATTTAATATCAAACTTAATTATTAGATTACATCTTATAATTTTTTTAATGGATATCCTACTAAACTTCTTCTTAGTGCTGAAATTCTTTGATACCATTGTTTCAAAATGCTTTGTTTAGTTGTATTTAAATAGGTTGGTATTTCATTTCTGTTCAACATGTATTTGCTGATTAGGGATTAAAGCATTACTGCCATGGTCATCAATTGAGCTCTGCACTCTATTTGCCTATTATGAAGAAACAAATTTAAGAAACTTGGTAGTGCAATATTACAGTGATTGCAGAGTTTTTCCTCGACTTTCTGCATGTTTACAACTGGTTTGAGCCATCTCGAAGACTGCAAGTTCTAAAAGAAACTAGATTTAAAAACAACAATAATGTAAAAATAATCATTGAAACTTTATCTTAATTATAAACCAAACCATACATTACGATTATGGATTTTTCAAATCAAACCAAACCATTAATCAATGAAATCAAACTGCAAAGAGGGATTTGGTGCCTTCGGGTTTGCAGTTTAATATCATTAAAATAATTTGATAATAAGGATTTTAATTATAATGAAACAAACATAATAAATTCATATATAATATTAATATTAATATATAACACGAGAAAAAAATTTATAACTAGCAAAAATTGCTTAGTTATTGGATAACATAAAGTAGAATATATAAAATATTAATTTTTGGAATTTAAATATATAGAAACAATAAGATTATATGTAAGTTATTTTCATGATATACTAAAGTTTAACCCACCAATAAGAACTAAAATTATAGAAGATTGAAAGCTAAAGATTTAAAAATAATTCAGTTTTAGTTCAATTTTCAGCTTTTTTAAAAAATTTGCTCGCCCAATACGGAAGTGGTCAAGTTGGATGTGGATAAACAAAAGCCAAAAGGGTATATTTTCGTAAATTTTAACAGCAGTAAGAGGTCATTTCCGGATTTGCATACATTGCATTCAAATAACATTGTCTGCGCGTTTCTGTTTCAGTTCGGG
The DNA here is from genome assembly GCA_947857235.1 of Jatropha podagrica. Classification (NCBI taxonomy): domain Eukaryota; kingdom Viridiplantae; phylum Streptophyta; class Magnoliopsida; order Malpighiales; family Euphorbiaceae; genus Jatropha; species Jatropha podagrica. The sequence goes on along the minus strand of CANUEP010067044.1, from coordinate 62,641 downwards.
AAAGTAAACGTCAGTCGAGAACAATGTCGTCGTCACGAATTTCATTCCTGAACTAAACGAAACCCCCAAAATACACATCAAATAATAGAACTAACAAAAGAAAGCATCCATGAAAGACGATCATACTGCCCACGAAGAAAAGACAAATGGCGTCAAAACCCTAGCCTCATTCTACTCCAGTTATCTATGGAACCGTTTGGCGACTTTCCTTCCCTCCTCCGACTCTTATTTTCTCGGGAGAATCTCAATTCTCTGCCGCCAAACAGTCCGCTCCACTTCTCGCAAACGAAGAGCTTGTCTCCCTCTTCCTTTGCCTTCCTACTCGCCCGAATCTTCTGTGTGCGACTTTTTTTCATCTGAGTTGTTTAATGCTTTAAAGTAAAAACCAGGGGATTCTAAAGAAAGGTTTTATTTTTCCTTTTTTGTGTGTTTATGCAGGGTTGTGAAAGAGGCATCTCGAGTATATGAAGTTTTGGAGGATATATTAGAGACCGCTTTAACAAATTTGCATAATATACAGAAGAATTTGCAGTTTTGGCAATCTAGAGCAGAGGTAAGGAAATATCATTTGTAGTGGAGTGAAATGTTTTACCTAGATAATAATTTTTGTTTTCTATTTTTCAGGGTTCTAATTCTAGAAAATTATACTTCATGATCTTTGAGAGAGGGCCTAGGGCTTTTATTAATGGAACTGTTCAATTATTGCAAGAATGTATTGCTGACGGTCCTTCAATGCAGCATATATGCCAATATGCATCTGTTTATATATCTGAGAGGCTGACAGTTTTAACTGCATTAAGGCGTGCATTGGCTACATTTTTGGCTGAGGTTTGCTTCATTTTGCTTAGTTTCAGTTCATTTTTGTATTTTTCAGTATTGATTGATTCTTGATAGTGTTAGTTCAGTTGTTTTATTTGCTTCTGTACTTCCTCTTCATCAGCAATAATAAATTGTTGATTAATCATTTGATTCCGCTGGTTGCATATGCTTTCTATCATCATTACTAATTCAATGATGGTTTTTAGTTGGAATGGAGGGCTTTTTTTCTATTGGAACCTTTCTTTTCTTTAATTCTTTCACTGGAGGTCTCCATTTTGTTACAGTTTCAGAAATTTAGTTGCAATTTACGTTTCCTTGTTAAGCAGCTTTCAATGTTTTATCTGACTGATTATTCCTCGTTATAGGTGATCGTGGCTTTCAAAATGATATGCACATTTATATACTAAGGTCAAGCAAACTTGTAACCTGTCCTCGGGATTAGCTATTTGAATTTACAAGATTTTAAATATGTTGCCATCTATTATCTGTGGTTAATGATCAATCCCTCGCACTGGCCTTTTTCTTCCAGTTAATAAACTGTAAGACAACCAGTGAATCTTGTATTTCATTGCCATACACCACCTGCCCTTCCCTTTACTAATGATGCTTTTACTTTTTGTTTAAGTGGAAAAGTGGAAGTTCAATTATTTTCTGTTCTGTAGAGTAGTAGTTATGCATGTTAGACATACCTATTGGAAGGACATTAGATGCTCAATGTTACTCTACTTTCAGTCTTCACCTTTTGCATCTTGTATCACTTCAGTTAAACTTTGAAACCTGCTCTCCTTGTCATTATGGTCCTGCAAGCTATATCCTAATGTAGATGGAAAATTTCAAGGTATAAAAGATCCAATTTGTTATTTTTAGTGATATAGGGTTCTTTTCAGAGACAGTTAAGACTTAAGTAATATTGTAACACGTCTTTGATAGAGACACACACACACACACACACACACGTGTGTGTGTGTGTGTGTCTGATACATCATATAAAACTATTTCTAATAAACTTTATTGTGCATAAGATGATATTGTTTATATTATGGAATAGAGCACGTATGTCTCTTCATTTCACTGGATTTTATTGATTTGGACATGAACTTGGTGGACTATTACTTTTACCTTTTCCCCTTATTAATATTTTTCTCTCTTCTTTACTTCTCTTCCATAACCTTTGATCGTTTATTTTTCTTCTAAACCTAGTTTATTTATCTCTCTCACCTATTAGTTTTCCTTTTCCTTTATGGCGCATCTTATTCTCCTTTTTATTGATATAGGGTTCTTATTCTTTCCTTTAATTTCTTCAAATTATTTACATAGTCGACCATTTTGTTATGTGTTTTCTTTTTTTTTTTTTTTGTTGTTTTGATAATTCTCACCAAATTCTATGGGTAATTCAGTTCTTAATTTTCAATGTATGAAATTTTCCTCATTTAGTGTGAAACAATATTTAACACAATTACCAAAGTCTCGAGGGTGGTTTGCTAATGTTCTCATTTGTGCTCTTTACTATCCTGAGTTGCATTCCTTAGAAACAATACTGAGATAAATGCTAGATAGGAATCATGTTAGCACTCTACATGTGCTGCTGAGGCCCTCTGCAGTTGCACCATTAATGTTATAGGTTTTTCTTTTGTTCAGTTTGCATGCATTCTACTGCTTATTGATTTTCTTTTATTTATCCCTTCTCAATAAATTTCGCTATATCAATTTGCTTTATCTTCGAATGTTCATCTTAGTTCTTTTTCTTGGCATGCAATGGGAAATTTAAGGTTCGCCTCAAGTGGAGTAAACTCTTTGAAGTTTTGGTAGGCTTAGCCCATATTAATAATTGTTTTGGCCCATTTGATGTTGCAAACTTCCCCTATTACTGTGATGAGTGGAGCTGTTTGTTATATAATAAGGGGTGAGCACCATTGGCCCTGGTCTGTCAACTTGCATATACATTTTATAAACAGCCATACTTCTGTTCAGAAACATAATTCATCATAGATATTAACAGATTTACATATGAACTTTGCATGTTCTAAAAAAATATGTAAAATTGATTATCAATCAATTTTCCTGCTTGTGCCTACAGGTCTACATGGAAGTTGATATACGTGGAGAAGAGTTAATGAAGGATCCAGAACAGTACTTACAGTCATTTTTAGTAACTATCAATGGCTTATTTTCAAATTTGGAGCCATCGATTACTCATTTACGTGTAATACACCAGGTAACTTTAAAATTATAAAATCAATTTTCTTTTTTCCTTTTTCATCATCCCTGTGGTTCTCATAATCTATTTTAGGCTTTTTTACATTTTCATTCTTGGTCTCACTTTATTTTCTCTAAGATCTTATAAATATTTTTGTTTTTCTTTTTAATGTTTATGCAGTTTGATCCTTCTATTGATGGAAACTGTTCGTCGCCTCTGCTGTTTGAGACTCTGCCAGAAGTTAATCGAGAAGGGTGTCAGTGGACTGATCATGAAATGACAGATTCCATTGACTTGATTTATAAAAATCTACAGAAACTGGATTCGTTCTTATCTCTCATAGTAAGTATATTCCGTCATCCTTTTCGTATTTGGGCTAAATTCATGTTGACATCTTATAATTGTTTAACTTTTTGAGGTATGTGTTGCATATGTGATCTTTTCTTAGGTTGCCAAACACCAAAAACCAAAGAAAGTGACTCAGTACTGGATCCGTTACACGTGTGGTGCAGTTGGCCTTTCTGTTTGTTCTGTGTGGCTCCTTAGGCATAGTCGTTTGATGGGAAGTCCTGATATTGACAATTGGATTCGTGAAGCGAAGGACTCAACCATTAGCTTCTTTAATGAACATGTGGAACAACCGGTATGCTTGTCCTTTTCATTATAAACTTGATTTGGCCTCTTAATGCTTGTTTTTGTATCAGAAGCATTTTAATGAATCTTGGGACTTGCTTTTGGCATCTTCAAAAAATTTGAATGGGCAGCTGCTCATTTTAAAAAGAATAGATCAAATGTTTATAAATATCAATTGATTATTGAGTCCTTGATTGCTTAGATATCAATTGCCATTAGATACACTGGTATAAGAGGGAATATGTAGATTTTATCGAGGATATTATCAATAGTTTAGTTGTTGGTGAAAGTCAAACTTTCATTGAAATGTTGTGAAAACTTGTAAGCCCATGATTATACTTTAGAAAGAATGCTTATACTATGAATTGGATTTTGGACGTAAGATATGGGGAATCTGTATATGTGATACAAACAACAAGAAATTCGAGAAATCAAGTTCAAAGACTCAAGAAATTTAGAATTATGATCTAAATGTCATAGAAGTCTTATTATGGACATTGTTGAGTATTTTTCTGGTCTTTATAGACTTTACAATTCATGGTTCTTTGCTTTTTTGAGTATATTTTTATTTTTAGTCTTATTACGTGTCCTTGTTGATCTAGCAAAAGCTAATGTTTTGAGAGCTGGTTTGATATAAACCAATTATATCATGTTTATCCTATTTATTGGTTATAGAAAGTATTTATGAGTCTTTATTTTAGTTTGTCTTTCTGAGTCATCCTTAATCTAGGAAACACTATGTTTCTAGAGCTTGCTCGATATAAATAATTATGAAAATTTGTGGAACCATTTGCTGATTCATATATTTTAACTCTATGGAATTCGTTATTCTCAAGGCAAATGCTATTAAATTTGGTAGAATATGATATTTAGCCCAAATTATTAAGGGTACAAGTTTGACTTTTCTAAAAGTAGTCTGACTTTGCAAATTAATTCTATACCTAATTGTAATACTTACAATACTAAACATGAGAATTCATTTAGAACCAATATCAGCTGATAAAAAAATTGTTAATAAAATTCATCTTTATCAAACAACTAACATTTATCAGCTAGTAGATATCAGCCATCGGCTATTAGTAAGAGTTGTTGCTTTCAACTGTCACCAACAGTTAAATTAGATAAAGCTCTAAGACTAGTTTTAGAAATCCAGTACTTGTGGTTTAGAGTTACATTGTGTCTTTAATAATCAGACCTGTAGCACCATGTTATTCAATTTTTCTGTCTATCTATTAATTGCTTTATCTCTGTAATAGGGATTATATGCAAATTTCAAGTAATTTAATAAAGTTCTACTTGATATATGGTCAGCTTCTGTCTATTAGAGATGAACTTTTTGAGACATTCAGGAAGAGACACAAAGGGGTGATGGAGATAGAAGAAGTGCAGTTGACTGCAAATTCTTTGCACAGGTCAAAATTTGCCTTTCCATTTCCATTTTGTTTTCTTGTAGTGTTGGATAATGAAGCCTATTTTTGCAAAAACTGCATAAATCCCTGTGGATATCCAGAATCAACAGTGTGAAAAGATTTTTCCCCTTGTATCTTAGATGCTTGCTTTGATCTCACTTAAAACCCATTAAATCAGATATTGTTTTTAAATTACATGCAAGCTTAACTTTGATGACAAGGGAATTATGAAGAGTGTGTAAGATATTCACCATGATAAAAGCATGGAAGGGTATTGGGCTTTATTTAGAAAAAGCACTTATTTTGTATGTGGCCTTGTACTGTTAGGTATTAGCATACTTCAATTCCATTTGGGGTTGCTGATTCTTTTGTTTCTTTTGTTGCTTCATTTGTGTGTATAATTTTAGAATTGAGTTATATTAATTCTTTCTTGAATGCTTTGTTCAAAATTAATCTTGGTTTACTATGGCTCCCTTTAGGATTGGGTTTGGAGCTGCTTTTCAAAACTGTGTTTTGACTTTTTTTATTATTTAAAAGCTGATAACTTTTGGTAAACCATGGTTTGGGAAAAGCTAAAACGTCTGGTTTCTTCCGGCTCATGGTTTGGGAACAGCTAAAATATCTAGCTTCTTCCAAACCATGGTTTGCAAGCTCTAAATATTGTAACAGCAGTCTAACCACAATACCCAGCATATACTATGTCTTTTGCAATAATTTTGGGTCATTCAGGAATTGGCTTGTACTTGCAATAATTTATGTTTAAGGAAGTACTTGAAATTCTGGATACTTGGTAATATCTTTTGCAATTAGTATGAATGTCATGGATAAAAAGCAGTCAAATGTTTCAAGCAGAATGGACTTCTATGTTCTACTGTGACATTCTTTTTTTAAATCTCCATTCTTCCAACAATACGTCGGCTTTACTGAGCTCAATATTCATTTAACCTTTACCTAATTGTTTGCATGGCTACAGAATGTTATTGGCTTTTAGCGAGCAGACAAAAGGTCAAAAGTTTCCAGAGAATGCTTCAGATCAGGAATTGATGGAAATAGTTATGGGAAGGTATGCCCTTTTCCTTTCAAGCTTATGGAGTTACCTATGATTGTATGCAAATAAGAAGGCCATGAGATGGTAAAAATTGCATGTAGAACAACTCAGAATGGGCTGAAATAATTACTAGTTTCCATGTCTGAGATATTTTACTTTTTTCTTTTCCCTTTTCTGTCTAATGATTTTCCTAGGAACATATGAAATGAGCACAATTCTTGTACAACAGACATGTGTGAAGCTCCAGAATTTTACATAAAGAGAGAAGAGGCTTCGGTGGAGTGGAGAAAGAGAGGATGAAACAATTTCATATTAGGTTCTAAAATAGAAGGGACATGTTATCCTTTTCATATAGCGATTTTGGTGACTGCTAGAGCCCTACAGTTTTGAAAAACATATATACATAGATGGATAGGAAAAACATCTTGAAATTCCTCGACTATTTCTTTCCCTAAAAAAATGTCAAACAAACAGATATTGCCTTCAATGCTCTAAATTTCCTATATGCTTTATATTTTATTATGAGACATTAATCAAACTGGACCTTTTAATTTGTGATGAGCCCATAAGGCGTGCTTGTAAAATTCATTCATCTGCACAAGACATACTATCAAATTTAGAGGTTAAGAATGCATAATATCATAAAATTCCAAGGATAAATTAAATCATGTTTGTTTTTTACCTAGTAGTCGATTGAGATGGATTCTTAAATTATTCATGTTGGAACTTTTGTTTTTGCAACTCACCATTGATTTATGTCATACTTGTGGTACCTATCATACACAATTTCAATGTTTTTATTTTTTTGGTTGCAAAACTGAAACCAACCTGATTTTCATTAAGCTAAAAGCAACAGGTCTTTTATAAATCGATGCACCTTATTCAATTGGAATCCTGAATTCCTTCTGTAGTCATCTTGGTGATACTATTTGTTGGGCATTTGGAATTTAAGATTATTCACTGCCAATTTGCGCAATGTCTTTTCAAGCCATTTTTAGGACGAGTGAGTAGGTTTTACTGAAACATAAATCTTGGTTTCTAGTAAGGCAACAATATAAACCAACAATAATATGGTCTCTCTTTTTCTTATTTGTGAGTTTTTATCCAAGGTTTAAGTGTTATTTGTAATGTTACTTTCTGAACTGCTGATTTATATTTTCTTGCATATAGGTATGAAAAGGAACTGACGCATCCTATTCAAAATCTTCTAAGTGGAGAGCTTGCTCGTGCTTTACTTATCCAGGTATTAAAGGCTAGTTTAATATGAGATCTTTGCTTGTAAATTTAGTCGTGTTATATAGTGGGTTCTCTCCATTTCAGGTTCAGAAGCTAAAACTGGACATTGAGACGTGAGTTCATGAACTTGTACCTTGGATAGGTAATCATGTTTTCTGGCTGTCTAATTGCTTTAATCTTTGAACAGGGCAATGCTTGAACTGAATCAGATTCTCAAGGCAAATGAAATAAACTTTGCTATTCTAGCTGCCTTGCCAGCATTTTTCCTCTCTCTCATTCTTCTAATGTTAATACGTGCATGGTTTAAACAGGTAAGATAATAGTTATATCTCTGTTTTTTCCTCACGGCTATTGCTTGAATTGAATTGGTTAGTTTAGGACATTATGGTGGTGTAGTATACTTACTGGCTAAACAGTATCTGAATTTTCTCTTCAGGTTGTCTACTCAACTTAAGATGATGCTGGTGTTTACATGAGCTAATTGATCATATTTTGCTCCTTTTATGTATTGTTTTGTGGTTGAGTTGCTCAATGTCACAAATCGTGTTTGCTTTATCAACAAAGTGGATACATTCTGTTGGGGCTTAATCTCATACATTTGTGATGCCAACAAAGTTGCTTGATGTCACAAGTCTATGTTGGGGCCAATATAACTTGGGATCATAAAATGCTATTTAAACATATGCTATTTCAAAGAAAGGTGAATGAGCTAAATTTATGTATATCAACCGTCTCATCCCTTTCTTGTCAACTTGGATTGTCACAAAAATGATGATTCTGAAATGGTGGAGATTATTGGAATTGAAAACTGTGTTGGTTGAATTATTATTCAATATTTCTACATATTTTGTATTTTTTAGGGTTTTTTTTTTTAAATTTGGTTTTAATGTATTTGAGCCACAACTTTTGTTAGACCTTGTTTATTTCTATATATTATATCATTCCTGTGACTTTAAAATAATTGTGAGACATTGAATAATCATTGCATTTGCAGAATTTGGATTCCTGAACCCTTTTCAAATTAAAATTAAAAGATTGTGCTAACAGATTTGAACATAAGAAAAATTTATGTCTTTTCTGTTATTTTGATGAAATCTGTTGAGTGTAATTTCAGGTCTGTCAGTATTAATGACTGTTTTTGTGCTACACACTTTGTTTGGTTGCTTGAATCAGGATACTAAAGCAGAAGGAAGAGGGAGAGTTGCCCGACGCCAAAGGAGGCTACTCTTGGTGGAGGTTGAGAAAAAGATTATGCAATATCAAACATTTGTTGACCAAGGACTGGTAAGAAACTTGATGTGGTATTTGATCCTTCTTCCTTATTCTTACTTATTGGTTAACCATTTAACCTTTAGAAATTCCTGCTCTGTGAATTAGTAGAGTTGAAAGACTCATTCCATCGCATTGTTCTTTTGATAATGTTCTTTCTTTAATCCCTTGCTTTTACGAAAGGAGAAAGTGATGAGATAGCTGTTTCATGATCAGTTGGGAATAATCACGAATATCTCTATATTTCAACTTTTTTCTCTAGAAGTGGCTTTGGTTTTTATTTATTTTTTTATCATGTGTACTTTTAACTGTATATGTCCGCATCATTTGGATAAGACAGCTTACCTTTATGATTGCCTTCCACACAGCAAATTGCAGCAATCTAAATAGTTGTTCTGTTTCATTGTCTAGACTTTGAAGTGAGGACTACTCATGTTCCACATCACCCTTTTACCATTTGGCCCAAGGGCTGTTTGAATTCTCCTTTACCACCTTTACCAACTGTAAGGGATAATTGTAGCTTGCCTGAGCATGTCACACATTGGACTTGCAATTTTAGTCATCTCGGCCTATGAGCGTGCGACAACATTTGTTAGTTGGAGCATGATCTGACTTTCTGATTTCATTGTAGGAGCAGAATGGACTTAGCAGCCAGTGTTTGAGAACCCAACCAATTTGGTAGTGATAATTTCAAAATACTTGAGACTCTGTACTACTGAAATAAGCCTAATTAATTAGAAACTGTATTAGTGTAAGTTTGGACTTACTGCATGTGAACCGTTTTTCTCTTGGAATAATAAATGTGTGAAGAGAGAGAGAGAGAACAAGAAGGGAGGATAGAGGAAGTGATTTCTAATTTTTATTTATTTATTTGAATCTCAGGAAAAAGAGTCACATTGCATGTTTGGATTGGTATTGTACTGTTTAGATCGCCTGTTTCATGCTGTTGAGAGGCATGCAAAAGCAACTGGTGAATGGCAATGGTTAGTATACTGATTGTACATATTTTAATTTCAATGCCTGTTTGCGTAAGGTGTATGATCTTTTTTTCTGGAGCTAACTTGTTATTTATTTATTTTTTTTCGTGGGCCAGTTTGAGACAGGATATTATTGATCTGGGAAAACCGAGAGTTCAAACCACATATAAGCTTGTAGTGACATCACGAATGGAGCGTGTCTATGAGTGCTTGCTTCCTTCATTAAAACAACAATAGCTTTTCTTTCTTTTTCTTTTTCCTTTTCCCATGAACTCTACTAACCATCATAGTGAAAAAGTAGGAAAAGCCCCAACTAATTTTGCTGCAAAATTCAGTTTTGTAAGGAGCATGGTGCTCATCAAGCCGCACAGTTACTTGGTTGGTTATTTTTGGTTCACATCTGCTTTCAGATGTTGCTTTCCTTTGTCACATTTAAAGGTTAAGCAAGCTTGTATTATGGGTTGAGTAACTTTTATCTCTTCCGATTGAAAGGAATTATGGGAGTCCAACGTTTACCGTAATCTTTTTAATCTTGTATCAAAGGGTAGAAAAGGAAAATCAGATTATAGAGCGAGCATCGTTGGCCCCATGTTTTTCAACCCCTTCGTAGCGTCTCAGTAAGCAACTTCTGAAGGGCAGAAAATTAATCCTGGATACCCTAACTATTACCAATGTAGTTTTGGAATAGAGTAATTTATCACTAGAAATATTTTTTTAAAACAAGAATCACACTTTCTTTTTTAAAACGAAATTCAAGTGAAAAGAATTTCTTTTGGTTTTTTCAGTGTTAGAAAAAAATTATTATTATTATAATTTATTTTCTACTCTAGTTTAATTTTAATTTGATTTGATTCCGTAAAAAATAAATAAATTTATTTGTTAGTATTAAATTAGAAAAAAAAGTTGAATCAACTCAAATTAGTAAATTATTGTATAATATAAAATAGATGTACAACCGTAACCGCTCCAAACTTGGTTGAACTCAAATTTGAGCTTTTTATTAGATTCTTGAGCACTTGAGTTGACTAGTATAACACTCGAACTTGCTTGAACTCAAATTTGAGTTTCATTTGACTTTCAGTGGACATCAAATTATTTATGAAGAGCTTGATTTAAAAGTAATTTTAGTCTAAATTTTAATTTCCCAAAAAATAAAATCATCGAGTTAATAGTTTAATATTTTCCAGCATTTGCTCCTTTTTCTGGGCCGATCGGTTGATTGAAACTTGAAGCAGGGGAAATTTCGCGCGAAACATAAACGGCACCGTTTGACCGCGAAAGAAAGGATAATAAGGCCAACACCTTGCCAACCAAAAAAATTAAAAAAAAATAAAAAATAAAAATCGGTAGACCACTAACCATTTGGCTTCTTCCTCGTCGTTTCAAAGCTCAAAATTTAAACTGTTAACAGTGAAGGATTAAAACAGAAACAGACTATTGTTTGTGGTAGGTGATGATGATGATGATGATGATGATGATGGATGGTGCGGTTTTCAAACTCCCATCGTTTAAGTTCCTATGCCCTAACTCATCCCCCACCGCCGCCTCTACTAAGAGTGCTGTAGTTATCCGGTGCGGATTACCTAGATTCTCTTCTTCTTATTCTTCTTCATCTGCTATTGCCGCGATAGCTACCACTGGCAGAGAAGGCGATCAGGCCCTTGGTTCCCTTTCTCTGGGTCATATAACTCGACCTGATTTCCCCATCCTCCACCAGGTTACTCTTTTTGCCACCATTTCTTCTCTCTTTTTATGTGGAGTTGCTGTTATTTACTCGAATAAATTCTCAGTCTTATCAATCGTGTTGTTTGTATATTCTTGTTTAATGGCTTTTATTAGATTTTGATTATAAAAAAAGGATAATCTTTTCTATCTCAGTGTTGATACATGTAAGTATGTCTAGTAATTAGGGTTTATGTGTGACTTTGCAGGAGGTAAATGGATCAAAACTTGTCTACTTAGACAATGCTGCAACTTCCCAGAAGCCTAATTCTGTGTTGAGGGCTTTACAGAACTATTATGGAACTTATAATTCCAATGTTCATCGAGGAATTCACTACCTAAGGTCGAAATTCACTAATTAGAGATTCGTGTGTTGATATTTTTTTTTGAGTAATTTTAATTTAAATGTTTCTTTTGAATATAGTGCAAAGGCAACTGATGAATATGAGTTGGCTAGAAAAAAGGTGGCTGCTTTTATCAATGCGTCTGACTCCAGAGAGATTGTATTCACCAGGAATGCTACTGAAGCTATCAATTTGGTAGCCTACTCCTGGGGCCTTGCAAATTTAAAACCAGGAGATGAGGTCTGTTTTTATACTTTTGGCACCATTTATCTTGTCTCTTATTATCTTTGAACCTTTTTATTTTTTGGTAGATTACATATTACTCTTTGAATGCTTTTTGCTAAGGTCAATAAAGTTGAAATGCTCATTTGGTATTTGTTGGAGCCAGAGAATTTTTACCTGGAAAATTTTGTATTTTTTTCCTTGGTTGTCACTGAGCGACTTGGAAGCTGAAGCTAGTAAATAGTTAGGCATATGTTTGATGAATTGACTTCTGGGTATGGTCTAAGGCATTCAGTTTGGTTCATCAAATCAAAATCATAATCAAATAATTAATGATTTTGATTTAAATACTTAATTAGATCATTTGACCATTATAATGCCATGGTCTTTCTGTTAGAATCAGATCTCAAGTAATCAACATTACATTAATATCTTTTGCTTTCTTAGATTGTAGTCACAATTGCTGAACATCACAGCGCGATTGTCCCTTGGCAACTTGTAGCTCAAAGAACTGGTGCCCTTCTCAAATTTGTAAATTTGAATGAAAATGAAGTTCCCGATGTACAGCAGTTAAAAGAAGTGCTCTCGCAAAACACAAGACTTGTTGTTGTTCATCACATATCAAATGTTCTTGGTACATTTCTCTACTTTAGTAACTTTCTTCAGATTTTTTTATGGCCTTCCCATCAGTCACCTTATTCTAAGGAAAGCCATATGCCTTTTGTGCCTCCAGTTTTATCTGATTATTTTTCAGTGATAACAGTTGTTGTTGAAACTCTGATATTTTTTTCCTTGTTACTCATCATCATGAAAGCTCAAGGAAACTCATTTCGCATGTTTCAGGCAAATTAGGATACTGAGGATTAAGAAATTAGTGCCCTCTGATCTTTTCTTTTATTTAATATCCCTGGATATTTTTCCCATATATGCTTCAGGAGGATGTTTGGAAAGAAGGGGTGTCTTGTTTAATTATTCTCTATTATCTTCGTGTTTTCTCATTTTGCATGAGAATTGGATGGATTTGATTTTTATTTTGTGCTATCTAAATGATATAGATGCAAGGGAATTGACTTAATTGTTTAGTAGTTCATAGCTATTATTCTTCGAAATTATACAACGCCATAAAAGGGTCCATTTTCTCATCCACTTTGACTTTCTACTTTTGAATTTTTAGAAAAATCAATATATGGAAGTTTTCATTACACTTTTTGACAAATCCATGATTCAATATAAAAGCCTTAAAAGTTAAACTTAAATAAAAAATGCATGCCAAAAATCTGGGGAAAAAGCCTTCTCTACATTATGGTTAATGACCTATGGCAGCTAATACCTAATAATTTGGCCCACATATGCTTTTTCTATAGCTTCTTTCCTTCCTATTGAAGACATAATCCAGTGGGCACATGATGCTGGAGCAAAAGTACTTATAGATGCTTGTCAAAGTGTACCGCACATGGTGGTTGATGTCCAGAGGCTCAATGCTGATTTTCTTGTTGCTTCCTCTCACAAGGTTAGGTTCTTGTCCATAAATACTGCAATGTAAGCTTTAGGCATGTATATGAAGTTAAGAAATAATCATGCTCCAGATGTGTGGGCCCACAGGCATTGGCTTCTTGTATGGTAAAAGTGATCTCTTGTCCTCAATGCCTCCATTTTTGGGTAAGTTCTTCCTTTTATTCTACTTGATTTTTTTTTTTCTTATCCTTGATTTTGATTCTTTATTGAAATCCCTTGTTTAAGAATATACATTGATGTTGGGTTTTTGCTTTCATAGGCGGTGGAGAAATGATCTCTGATGTATTCTTAGATCATTCTACTTATGCAGAGCCTCCATCAAGGTTGGTGGACTTTTGTGCTTGTTGATGTATAGTGTCTTAGAACTGAATGAATGCTCAGGACTTAATTTTTTTTCTGGCATATAATCAAATCCCATAGGACTAGCAATTAACAATTATATACTGTGAATTTATTGTTAAATTTTAGAATTGAAGGCTCTTGTAAATCTATTTGCAACATAATGAATTACACCTGAGAAATGTATATAAATTCTTACGTAATGATATATGATGTTCACTTCCTATTTTTGACAATTAAATGCTCTTGTTTTAAGTAAATGTCACATATTTTCCATATTTTGCACCCAATTAGATGTTCAAATTCAAACTATGTTTTTCACAGACCAAGTTTTGGATAAACTTTGATTTTTGGTTAGCATAGCTATTAATAACGAGTAGGACCAAATAATTCAATTGCGGTTGTTGCTGAATCATACCACACATTCCAGCAACAACAAAAGCTGCGGAAAAAAAAAAAAAAAAAAGACTGCAGATTGAAAAGAAATAAATAAATATGTAAAAATAAAAAAATAAAAATAAAAACTAGGAGAAATTAACTCTGAGTATTCTGTAATCAGAAGAACTGAAGAGAAAATAAAGAGTCCTGCAATTACTGTATTCTTCTTTCTAGCTTCTTGGAATTCAATTATATGTCCATGCAGTTATTGCTTTGGGTTACGTGATGAAAGACGTGCTATTCAGCTCCGTAAAAACATCATAATCATCCTTCCATTGTTATTTTATTTGTCCGTTATTGCATCCTCATTTCAGCTTTGAACCTTCATGCATATGTTGGCCTATATATGGAATTTTTTACTGAGATCTAAATGGCTATAAAGCCAGCCAGTTTTATTTTCTTCATGCTAAGGAAAATTCTTGATCGGGATAGCCATGCCGTATTTAATTGTCTAGTGAAAATAACTACTTGAAACACTAGCCATTTGGTTCTAGACTGGGTCAAGATACTTGTTATGTGCTGTTATTAAATTAGGGCTTTATTCTTTAATTTGCTTTTTTATGGGTCAGATTCGAGGCAGGAACTCCAGCAATTGGAGAAGCAATTGGGCTAGGAGCAGCTATTGATTATTTGCTAGGAATTGGCATGCAAAAGATTCATGACTATGAGGTGAGCTGTGTTTTTCTTCTATTTGTATTCAAATATTTGACAACAATTATTTAAAAGGCAGGATTGATTCATGCTATGTGAATGATTTTTAAGAATTCTATTGTTATTTCTGTAGCAAGTCATGTTGCTTTCTTGTCTCTGATCATCCAAGTTGGAATCTTTTATTTGTAATAAAAATTACCAGTTTTGTTTCTTGTGGGAGATATCACCAGGGACAAAAAAAGGGAGAAGAAGATGGGCATATTTAAGTTAAGGCAAGTATTTTGTAATTTTGGTCCTCTGGAAGAGGCAAGTAAAAATATCAAACCTTGTCCTTGACAATCTTTCTGTGGGTTGTGAGGGTTCAATGCACTGGGCTGGTTTTGGAGAAGCAATATAAGCATCATATCTTGTTTGCTATCATTTTTAGGGAATTGTTGAGTGACAAGGACTTGACATCTGCAGAGGATACTTCGGGTGGCATTCATATAGATATGCTGTTTATACTTAAGGCACCACGTTTTATTTATCATCTTTAAGCTGGCCACTAAGCATTCTGAATCTTAGATTGAAGAAATCTTGATGCATGACTAAGTTAAGAGTGGTGGGAGAATGCAATTCTTCGAATAAGGCAGCCAATTTGTACTAGCATGTTACATATCCATTGAGTCAAATATGTTTAACATTAAAATCAGCATCATTGTTTATTTACATACTGATTTTCAGATGGAATTGGCTAATTATTTATACGAAAGCCTCTCTTCTGTCCCCAATGTTCGTATTTATGGCCCAAAGCCTTCAGAAAGCGTTCGCCGTGCTGCTCTCTGTTCTTTCAATGTTGAGGGCATTCACCCTACAGATGTTGCAACTTTTCTTGATCAACAGGTCTAAGGCCTTACCCTTAGTACTACTATTCGTTACATTTATGTCCATTTTGTAGATAATGCACTATAAAAGATTCTCAAGACATAACACCAGATCTAAAAACTTTTGAGAGTTTTTTGAAAATGATTTTATCTTGAATGACAACTAACATTACTAAATCTCAGCATGGAGTGGCTATTAGATCAGGTCACCACTGTGCCCAACCTCTTCATCGGCATTTAGGAGTAAATGCGAGTGCACGTGCTAGTCTCCATTTCTACAACACTAAAGAAGATGTTGACGATTTCATCCAGGCATTAAATGACACCATCAGCTTCTTCAATTCTTTTAAGTAGAATAATCTTCTTGTCCTTCTTTGATAGGCCATAGCTGCCATATTATACTCGGTAACTCCATACGACTCTTCTATTTGTTTTTCTGTTTTGTTGTGTTAAAATCTCTAGTTTTGCTTGTTCTTTTTTGGCAACTGTTGTACAACAACCAACATGTGTAAATCAAAACCATTATTTAAACCCAGTACAAGATTGTAGACTATTTAGATTTAATAAAATTGCCTGGAGATTTCCAGGATTTTCCTTCGCACATATAAATCCTCACAGCAATTTTCTGTAAGAGAGTCCCAACTGTGTTTTGTTAGTGTAAGGGTTATGCCTGAAATATTTTGTTGCACTTGTTTGTCTGCCTAGAATTTACAGATTGTATGGAAGTTTAAAATTTGAGCTTATGCTAATCCAGGGAATGATATGTGAAACCATATATTGGTCTCTTTGGCATTGAAAATATTGAATTGCTGAGTAAAACATTGTTGAAGATCTTAATTAGGTACCATTAAGAATTCTTGTTAGGTAAATTTTTTAACATCTATAGCATTTTTAAGAGTTCAAAACAGGAACTGCAGTTTTAAAATGCTTTTTTCAACAATTAAAGATGTCTTTTCTTGAAATTGGAGTTCCAATGTACACACACTGATGCTTCCATTAGCCACTGCTAATGACCGACAAATATTACTGTATTACAACAGTAACTCATGTGTATTAAAGTTAGCATGTGAATTTTATCTATTTTTTATTTAAGCGTTTGAATTTGTCTTTTTTTTTATTTTTTTTTATTTTAACGTCTCAATTTCTCTTCTCATCAATAATTCAATATAGTGTTTAGTATTTTACAATTAAATACATGTGACTGGAATTTCTTGCCAAAAAATTAAAATGAATGATCTTTATTTTATTCTTTCTTTTGATTTATTTTTTAAACTTATTATCTTTTTCTCTTGTTTCACTTTTCCGACTTTTATTGATTTTATTCTGGAATAAAAAAAATAATCCTTTAATTTTTAATATAAAATAACGAAAATTATAAAATAAAAAAAAATAAAAAAATAAAAAAATAAACTGAAGAGGAGATTATTCCAATGGATGATTACATGTTATATTATTTATCAAATAAAGTCATGTATTTACTTAATTGAAAAGAATTTATCCTTCGAATTATGGTTCTGAAAACCGGACCGGACTGACTGTTCGTATTAACATTCTACTCAAAACATTATTTTATATTTACACATGAAATTAAAAATATAAATATTATACAACTGAAGTGCAGGTTACCACTTAGTTATCTAATACTCATGAATCCTAATTAATACAAACTAATGAATAAACATTTAATTCCTTTTAAAATGATTCACTTTATTCTAAAAAAAGAAAAAATTATATGTAATATATCTGAATGCTATAAATATGGGGAGATACATATTTTTAAAACTACATAGCAAAATCATCATAATATATTAGACATATGAAATTAATTTTTAGTTTTTTAAATGTATTTATGCAGTAATTTGTATTTTATATTTTCTTGATAACAATTCATTTTACAAATTTTTTGAAATTTAATAAAATTATGTGACTGAAACTTTAATTTCGATTTTTTTAATTATTCACATTAAAATAAAATTTTCATAACATTATTGGATGTTCTTTCATTTAATAATATTCAGTGTTTTAGCAGTTATATTTAGACTTTTCTTTCAAGAAAAAAAAAACAATTATATTTTATAAAATATTATATACATTCACTAATATAATTTCTTGTAAAAAAAATAATTGATTAAAATATATTAATAAAAAAATGTATACATGTTGAAAAAGAATAATAAATACAAAACAATATAATGTTTTGTCCAGATCAAGTGAAATAAAACGAAATTGGCAATTGACTTGCAACTTGGATACAAAGATTAAGGC
The DNA here is from genome assembly GCA_947857235.1 of Jatropha podagrica. NCBI lineage: Eukaryota > Viridiplantae > Streptophyta > Magnoliopsida > Malpighiales > Euphorbiaceae > Jatropha > Jatropha podagrica. The sequence continues at coordinate 44,694 of CANUEP010067044.1, read as the reverse complement.
AAGTTGGTTTCTCTTATAGAAAAAAAAAAAGAAAAAGAAAAAGAAAAAAAAAACAAGTTGAGTGAAAATATTATATATTATGGTTCATATTTATTATATGACATGAAAAGATTAATTATGTCACACCTCTTTGATAGCATATACTCTATTCATTCTAAAATACATCATCAGATGGTTTCAAATTATAAATCGTTTTAGGATGATTATTTTATTCTAAAATATGACTCATTTTGAATGTTTTAAAAAATAATAAATAATATTTTTCAAATGTTACTTTTATTTATATTATACTTGATTAATGCATGTTTTATATTTCATTTGTCTCAAAATATGAGTTGTTTTTAATATAAAATAACTATCTTCACAAGTTATTTTTTATTTCATATAAAGGGAATTTGATCAAATCATCCTTAGTTTTATTATAATTTAAAAGATTATTTGTTTTTTTAATTCTCATGGAAAATCCTTGAAGGAGACAAAGGGAATATAATTCATTTAAGATTTTGCACAGAGATTAAGAAATGAATTGATTCTCGTAAATTATAACAAAATTAGGTATAACTTAACCAAAATTACATTTTATCTCAAAACTAAAGATAACTTGTAAGACTAAGAATAACTTGTGAAGATGGTTATTATATCTGATATAAATAAAAGTAAAGTTGGAAAAAAATATTTTTTACTTCTTAAAATACCTAAAACGTCCTATATCTTAGAATAAAATAATCGTCCTAAAAAAATTATATTTTGAGACAAATGAAACATCAAACGTTCATTAATTTGCTCTTTAATAAATTTCAATTTCATCTCTGCATGTTATGATATTTGCTATATCCATAAATAGTAGTCGTTTAAGGATTTTACATGGTGAGTAAGAAAGCAATTAAATTTTCTATATTATAACAAAAAGTTCATTAATTTGAATAAATTACCTTTATCTTATATCATTAATAATGAATGTGTTTAATATATATATATATATGTATAGGGAGTCAACCAGGTATGGTCTAGTTGATCTTCTCTATTATATAGAAAGTGAAATTTTCTAGGTTCGAGACCTCTCGACCATAAAGGTTCTTACCAATTTTAGGAATAAAGGAGAGAGTTACTCTTATTATGTAATTTATAATGTTCTTATTATGTAATTTATAATGTTCTTTCAATCTATTGAGCACTAAACAATATATATATAGACACACATATATAAGGGTAAATTGAAAAAAATGTTGTTAATTACTTTTTAATATTATCAAAACGACTTATATTTATGAACATAGAGTGTAATTGAGTATTGTTTTTAAAGTCTAATTAATTAGAATAACAAATATGGTAATTATTTTCTTCTCTAAAAATTATTAGGTAAAGTGAAAAACAAATTAAGGTATTAATTAAGCACGTACTAATTACTCCATCTGTTCCAAAATATAAGTCTTTTAAGGTTTTTATACAATAATTAAGGAAGCAATTAATTTTTTTAGATTATAATAAAACTAAGAGTAATTTGACCAAATTCTCCTTTACAGTTACTTGTAAAAGTATTTATTATATTAAATATAAATAAGGGTAACATTGAAAAAACTTCATTTATTACTCTTTAAAATATTTAAAATAACATACATTTCAGGACAAAATAATCATCTAAAAATGACCTATACGATGGATATCCAGATTCAATCAGCATACACCAAGTGATTAGGTCCAATGCTCAAAAATAAAAAAAGGAAATTCAAACCAGGTTATCCAACTTCTCATTCTCTGCTCAGAAGAGTTCTCCCCCATTAATTCTTACACCTAACTAGTGAAGCATGCTAGTAGAACCTGAGAGCTAGAGGACAAAGAAATTAGAGGTGTTAGGCTAATATCAATCCACAAGTCTTACACCAATGAGGAATAATGTGTTAGAACTCAATTTTATTCAAATATAAATTATATAAGTTTGAATAAATTATAAATTTATTTTCCCTAAGGGTGAGTGAGTTTCATGTATTTTTTGCTCTGTAGTCAAGTCCTTAATTGTTCAAGAAAAAATGAAGTTAAAAGGCATAATAAGAGTATTTTCAATGCAACCATGAATTGTGACTGATATGTCTTAATAAATAGATAGTGATGTGATTGGAAATGTATTTCTAAATATTAGATTTTAAAAATGACTTTGCATGCACCAAGAACAACTAAATTTCAGTTTATGAAGAAGTTTAATCGCGAATAAAAGAAAAAGCATAAAGGATAATAATAATAAAAAATAAATGAATGGAAAAAAAAATAAAAAATCGAGCCATTTTGTCTGACCGACTCTCAAAATAAAAAACATGTTGGACAATGTCTTTTTTTTTTTTTTTTACAGATTAGACTCAAAGACTAAACGAATAATAATACTAAAAAGGGTTTTTGTTTTTAATTTTTAATTTTTCAAATATAATAAATTAAAGCAATTCAAGATTGCATTGAAGATGATTAAAATCACCGTCGTGAACTTAAAGGTACTACAAGATTAAAACGTCAAACCCCAGACAAAATTATGCCTTATGTCAATCTTTTTCTTTTTTTCCTTACATCTATCTAATAAAACATACCTCTTTTAATAGCCTGAAAATACTTAATTTTACTAAAACTTGATCATTTGGGTCCAACCTTGACTAGTACAGTGCCACTAACAAGTAATTTTCAAACATTTAGATCAGGAAAAGTACAGTGCTTCACCTAACAATTGCACCATATGAACTCATAAAAAAAGTCAAGCCAATAAAAATCAAAGTAGCCAAGTCCAACCTATATTATGTAATTGATTGACAATTACCAATCTATCAAAATTGGGTTTCCCTTTGATTTTTTTTCTTAATATATTATTTCACCTTCAATTTTAAATTTTATTATAACTTCACCATAATTTGACCACTATACTAATTTTATCTTAACTTTAACTTTTTTTTTTTAAATTTCACTCAAATTTGATATTTATATAAATTTTACTTTGAATTTTAACATTTTATAACAATAGCACCTTAAATTATAATTAGAATTTAGATTGTAAGTAAAAAAAAAAATTCACTCTTAATTTTTGGCATATATTAACTTAATATATTTGTGTAAATGAGTCAATTTTGATTAACAGTAAAGAAAATCGCTATTATTATTTTTTTTAATATTTTTAAAAAAATTTATTGATAATAAATAATATTTAAAATTAATTTTGATACATGAAATTTAAAAAAAAAAGAATATAATTATTATTATGGTTGATTTAATATAAATTTTAAATTAATTATAAAATCTATAATAAAGCTATTATTATATTTGACTCATGAACTATTAGAAACTATTATATTTTTTTATCAAAATAGAACATAAGATATAATTATATTCTATTTTTTTAAAAAAAAATTATTCATGTATCAAAAAATTAATTTTTAAATATTATTTATTATCAATTAAATAATAGAAATTGTCTTTACTATTAACTAAAACTTATTCATTCACACAAACGTATTAAGTTAATTCAAATTCAAGATCAAGTTTATTTACAATTTAAATTTTAATTATAATTTAGGGTGTTATTGCAATAAAATATCAAAATTCAAAGTAAAATTGAGATAAATATCAAATTATAGTGAAATTACAATAAAATAATGAAGTTCAGGGTGAAATTGATATAAAAAGTTATATCAGAATAAAATTGCAATAAAATTTAAAATTGAGGTGATACAATATATTAAGTCGATTTATTTTATTTGACTTGCATAATGATTAAATGGTTTAAGTAATTTAAGTTTTGTTTGACATTATTGTTATAGATTTTCAATATAAACTGATTATAGTGTGTTTAAATTTCATAATAAATGAACATAGTTTTAAAAGGATCTTTCGAATTTAAAATTTTAAAAATCATTTGATTTAACCATTTATATTAACGATTAGTTAATGAAAAGTGTTGTTTGATAAATTTTAATAATGATTATTATTAAAATATAAAATATTAAAAATAATTGTTAATATACATATATATATATATTATTGTAATTAATTTATTTTTTGTTAGTATTACATTTAGTAATATTTTGTTCTTTTTGTTTCAAATTATTTACTAGTTTTTCTATTCTTTTTATAACAGTCAAATTTGAGAATGTTTTTCTATTTGATGTCAAAAAAATTTTTACCTTGTGTTTTTAATTTTATTTAATAAATATATTTAAAAATATTATATATCTAAAAATTCGGTTGAACCGTATTAAGCCGATTGAATCTTTCAGTTAAGTGAATTTCTATATTCACCAGTTTACTGATCAGTTTGGTTTTTATAATATTACTTCGAACACTTAATTGATAAAAATTAAAATTTAAAATCTCACGAGGGTATATCGGATTAAAACTCTATTAGATTTTAAAATTTCAATAGTATTCAATCTAAATTTTTTTGAAATCTATTAAAATTTTATAGTATTCAATTCAGATTTTTATAAAATTCATAAAAATCTTATGATATTTAATTATGACTTTTAAAAGTTAACACAAAGTTGATGGTATTAAAAAAAATTACTAATTTAAAAAAATTCTATATAATTATTGATTTTGTTGAATTTTAGAGTGTTATTTATAAATAAAAGAGTGATTCATAAATTTATCTTCCAATTTAAAGATTTTAAAAATCTTTCAAAATCTAAAAAGGTTTTAATCCAATACAGTCCTTTAAGGTTAATTTCAATTAATATTGATTTAATCAAATAAAAAAAATTAGAGAAGCTTTGAAATAATTAAAGAACTGAAGAATACAATCTATGGCTATTGTGGTGAGACCACAGGCTCCATGAGTCACAGGGGGCAAGCCGTGCATTAGGCCTGTCTCAATGTGCACCTCCTCCTTTTGACCTCCAGTAGTCGGCATAGATCCTGGCTAATGTGGTCGTTGGTTATCAATTTTTCAGCAAAACATTTGTCGTATCAGTTAAGGGATGAGAAGCTCATGCTCATCCCACCACATCGCGACTATTTTGGGAATGTAAGATGGCGGACCGCGATGCCGGTCTTCTACTGTTAGTGATCGGTTAGGTTTTAACGAAAAAGAAAACAATTTCAGTGAATAGGACACATTTTATATTTTTATATTTCATTATTTTTTGATTTTTTAATTAGGTTTAAAAATATTTTAATTTATTCAATTAAATTTTAAAATTAATTTTAATTGATCATATAAAAACTATTATAATTTATAAAAGTCAACTAAAATCTATAAAAAAAAAGTTTTCAATAAAATTCCACGTACAATTATAATAAAATATATGAAAAATTTAGGAAAACTTTCAATTTTAAGTTGAATAATTTTTTTAAAATCTAATACAATACTCATCAAAATACTCTTGAGAAACTGATAAAATTTGGACGCCATTAGTGCATGAAGTCTCCCTCTTCTCGCCTGCTACTACATAATTACCAACTCCAAAAATGTCGCCAACCACCGGAAGCTCCTCCATCAATATACTTGATTTTGTGGTGCACAAAGCTAATGGTTTAAAAGGTTTAGTGGATACAGGTCTTGAATCGATTCCTCATCAATATATCCAACCACAAGAAGAAAGATTGAATACAAGCCAAATCCTTATATCCCAAGAATCTATACCCATCATTGATGTCTCAAATTGGGATGACCCACGAGTTGCAGAGTCAATTTCTCAAGCAGCAAGCAACTGGGGTTTCTTTCAAATCATCAATCATGGGATTCCATTAGAGATTCTTGATAATTTAAAGGATTCAGCTCATGGATTCTTCAGTTTACCAAATGAAGAAAGAAAGAAGTATTGGAAAGGAAATTCCTCAACTGATACTGTGTTTCTTGCAACTAGTTTCAGCCCTTTAACTGAAAATGTATTGGAATGGAAAGACTATCTCAGCTTTCATTACATCCCAGGAGATGAGAAATCTCCTTCATTGTGGCCTCCCATTTGCAAGTAAGAGTCCTGAAACTCTGTATTTTTTTTTTCAGCAAAAAAAAAAAATAATTTTATTAAAAATCCAGGAAAAACTTATCACACTCCAGCAAATAATCCCAAGTCAATAGACTTTCCCAATACACCCAACCTAGTTAGAGAATGATAAGTGAAAAAACCTGGTCCATATTACATCTAAACAAAGAAAACAAGTTACAAAACAGAAGCCTATCCTGGAGATAAGAACGAAGTCTTTTGCAATGAACCCATTTTACAATGGACTAGTCTTCAAATCATTACTGAAAAAAAGAATCTCTTTAACCCAAACTAAATCCAGGCCAAAAAGTAAATAGCATGGTTCATTCGGGTTTGAAAGAATCACTGTATTTATTACTCGCTTTAACAGTATCTCACAGTGTCTGTATCTTCGAATTGATTATGTAAATCAAATTTATAAAATTTATGCATGATTCATTCGGGTTTGCAACTTGTGCTGATCTTTTGTGACTAGTTTCATTATTAGTGCTTAATCATTTCCTGGCCTGGGTTAGTATAACTAATGCTGATTTTGTAAAAATGGATGTGTATAGGCCATGATACTTCAGCTTTAGACATTCATTTCCATTTCCATTTCCATTCCCATTTCATTTCTGAGACAATCCAAACATGCATTGAAATCATAGGAAATTCCAGATATAAGATTGACTAAAATTGAAATCTAGCATGATTCATTCGGGTTTGAAAGAATCTCTGTATTTATTACCGCCCATATTACCCGTTTAGCCTGAGATAAATTGTATTGGTATGTTTTATACTCTCTTACACAATTGCTCGATTAGTTTTATTATTTTAGTTAGTAATATAGGTAATTGATATTAACAAATTTGGAAATCACCCGTGCCATGGTGAAAGCCTTTTTCCTGCTGTAGAAGTTTATCTTTTTCTTTTTTTTCCTTTTTAATGGCTCCGTTTACATTTTGTAGAGGAAATGTTGGAAAATATATATCAAAGAGGAGTTATCTTTAAAATTGTGTAGTTCATGAAATGCTGAGAGATCAAGAGGAGTTAACTTTTAAAGTTCATCTTTTCTGTAATTGCACTTATTTAACTAGGAACAAATATGTACGTATAAATATGGACTTATCAGTGTTTTGTCTTAGGGATCAAGTCCTTGATTACATGAAGAGAGCTGAACTGGTTATCAAAAGGCTGTTAGAGCTGCTATTGAAAAAACTCGATGTGAAAGAGATTGACAAAGAAAGAGAATATGCCTTAATGGGTTCACTAAGGATTAACATGAACTACTATCCTCATTGTCCTAATCCTGAACTTGCTTCCGGAGTAGGCCGTCATTCTGATGTATCATCCATCACAGTCCTCCTACAAGATGACATTGCGGGGCTTTATGTTCGAGGAATGGAAGAGAATAGCTGGATTCATATCCCACCAGTTACTGGAGCACTAGTTATTAATATCGGAGACGTACTGCAGATAATGAGCAATGACAGATATAAAAGTATAGAGCATCGTGTTATTGTCAACGGAAGCAAGAACAGGGTTTCAGTTCCTATCTTTGTCAATCCAGGACCTGATGCTCTAATTGGACCTTTTCCAGAAGTTTTACGGAGTGGAGAAGCACCAAAATACAAGTCAGTTCTCTATTCAGATTACTTTACTTGTTTCTTTAGCAAGGGTCATGATGGGAAAAACACTATTGACTTCGCCAAGATATAATACTGATCCTTGTGCTTCTACGCTCTTGCGAGTAAGAAAGCAATAGTGAAAATGTCATTCTGTTGTATACTCTGTTAATGCCAGGAGAGACTATGTTTAGGTGTGGACCTGTTTGAGAACCAAGCTGTTGGCCTGAAGAAAACTGTAGGTTGGGTGGGCTGAGCCTTTTGAAATTGACTCTTTGAAACTCAGGTTTGTCTCATAAACATGTCTGGAGTTAGGTGCCTGGCTGGATCATTCATTCATGTTTGCCGTTCATCATTTGCTCCTGGAGATGTATATGCTTTTCTGTTCTTACTCTTTTTGTGTTATAGATTTGATCTTCTGAGTTTTAAATTCTATTCCATCCTGTACTACTCCGTTTGATCACTTAACAAGCGATAAGATATTTACATCTTGCAAAATTCAAGGAAATCATAAACTGCAGGGTGGTTGCGAAGTGGCATATAGTGCTAGACTGTGCTAGTATCTGGTTTTGATGATTGACCTAAAAGAATATGGAACTTTGAAAATATTCATGTCTTGCACGCCAAGAAGCCTTTTATGTGCCTTACAAAAAATTCGACTTGTATTGCATTTTTAGCAGGCAGACTCCAAGTTTCTGAACACGTATGTTAGGAAAACCAAATTGGGGTGGCCAAGGTTCCAAAACTGATCTTAGCTTCTCAGGTTGGAGAATCAGAAACAAAACCAAATAGGAAGCAAGTTGATCCTGATTCGAAACCAAACCTTCCCTACCGGCAGACTGGATTAACTAGTGTATAGACCTATGGAAGTAATTCCTCCTCGCGTGAAAAGATCTGTTATAAACCGCATTTGTCAAGAATGATAAAGGCTTTCTATTCAAGAACAAGAAAATTTCACATTTTACAATTACAAGACAATTGAGCCTGATCTATTGCACTCGGTCATTAAAAATACATGGGAATCAATACAGGTAACATAACAAGAAGTAATATTAACTCCTAACCATCAAAGATAGAAAAGGGAATAAAACAAACAAATGATGTGAGCTGAATTGTACACTCATGAGACTTCAGAATTTGTCTTTCCTTGCCAAAGGCCTGATCCAGCATCAATGGCAGCAGCTACCAAAAAATTTGCCCCAACATGTGATGAAGCATAGCACAAAATTTGAGTTGAATCCTCGAGATTCACAGGTCTTTCCAGCAAAGGACGCTCCCTATCAACTTATTTCTCTTTTCTAGCCAAGGACTCTCCCTTGTACTCACTGCCTGCAGTAACCACAAAACCTGCTCCAACCTGGAATGAAGCATAAAGCACCAAGATGTAAATCAACCAGATGAACTATGCACCTTTTAGAACATATGCATGGGGGATAGGAAGGAGGAATAGAAATAGAAATTACCTGACAATCTTTCAATACAACTCGCTCTTGAAGCTGTACATTGCTGCAAACCACAGAACCTTGGATCGAACAGCCATCTCCTATGGTGACATGATTCATGATAACTGAGTTAACAACCTGAAATAACAGAAATCAGAATTATAGCGGTTAAAGTGTCATTTTTTTCTGAATTGACTAAAATAAGGCATTAGGTGATGGCCAAAGCACTAACAGTAGGCATTCTAGGCATCTTGCTGTTGTGATAAATACTTTTTCACCTTACCAATTGAAAATCACTTTACCTTCACGTTGGAACCTATCCGGCAGTGACGGCCAATGACAGATCGCTTAACACTGCATTTGTCACCCATTTGTGAACCTTCTCCTAGCATGCAATGAGGTCCCACCTAGACCCATCAAACTACTTTATAAGTATAAAGATATATTCTTCCCAATGGGATGCATAAAGCTATGAACTCAACGTGCTATTACAAGCCTTCACAATAAATGAAGTATCATAAGAACTACTAATCCTTGGGGATCAGTCTGAAACTAATTAAGCTATTTTACAAGCATGGTTGCATTCATGAACTATTGGACTCACTGTAGTTTTTGATCCAAGCTGTGTTGAAGGATGGATAATGTTGTTATGAGCAGAGAATGAATAACCTGACAGATGATTTGCTTCACCTATGACCTGATTTAAAATTGAAAAAAATTTCAACTGAATTTAGCATTCTAGTAGGAGATAAATATAAAAGTACCATGAAGAGCTTCAACAGCATATACTCACATCTCGGTTTATATCACAGAATGCTTGAATGGAATTTAAGCGTGCACAATATTTATTGTTGCTTGCAATATAAGCACAGCATTTATGAGTTCTTCGAATGGGAGCAGAGCCATTATGACCTGATGCATAAAGTTCATGAAAGCTTGGTGTAGAAGCATTGGCCAGGATTTCAGACACGATTACATGACTGTTTTGTGAACCAGCCTTCTCATTTCCATTTTCTTCTGATTGTGGTGAGCTATTCAGTAATACCTCTGATTTCTGATGTTTGTTAAATAATTTTTATTTTAAGTTTTCTATAACTGCACAAGGACTTAAAAAATGTAAAACAAAAAGACTTAGTTAAACTAACCAGCTGGCTCCGGACAAGATAGGGCAATACATCTTGTTGTAAATTTTGAAATTTATCTTTTTCATGTAGAACTTCTTGCAAAATAGACCTGAAAGACATCAACAAGAAGAGTTGAGGATTACTGACACATGACAGAAGAAATCTTAGAAACCAAGACAAGTGAAAAGTCAAACCTCTTGAATGCATACATATGAGCATCCATAAGATCAGATTGTATTTCCATCTGAGAAAAAAGGTAAAAATGAATATAAATAGAGGCAAGAAAAAATTTCCCACTGTTAAGCACATAATATTGAAAACTGAGCCTCCATAGATGCATTACTCTTTATAGAAAAACATTTATTGTACTAGGATGAACAATTATCAAAATGTTACTGAAAACCAACACATGCTGATGGGACTTCACTGTTTCCTAATGCATAAAAATTAAAAAAGGGATAGAAGATTTGAATAATCAAACAAAACAATCAGACAAGGATGAATGAACAACAGATGCATGTATACTCTATTTGCTCTAATAATTGATACCATTTGGTTTGAGACACCATCATGTTCACATATCATTAATTAAGTTTCCCAAATGCCCCTAAGGGGAAAATAACCTCATATTACCTGCCCTACTGCCCGAAGAATAGTTTTCTGAATTCGAATTTCTTTCTCAACTTCAGCTCCTGCAAGAAGCCCCAAGATGTAGAATGATCAACAAATAAAGAAAAACTACAAATAACAGTAACTCATCATAGCCAACCTGTAGCTATATGTAATAAGAACTGCCTTGTCGAGTCCAGCCCAATGATGTTGTATCGTCTTGGTTTCTTTATTTTGTCTTTTCCAGAGGAGGCTCCTGACTCTGCAGGTCCACCAACAGGGGCAGAGCAAAGCATTGTAGTCACAACTGCATCATGTCGTCTATGAGCAGCTGCAACTGCTCCAGGAGGAACATCAGAAACAAGATCACCAGTCACAACCTGCAAAAAGATAAACCACCAATAGCTATTAATACACAATTGCTGAAAACTCAAACACTGTAGGAGACTTTTGAGTGCTGACCAAAATGTCCTTTGCAGTCAAGTGGCGTGCAATGGCTCGAAGAGCACCAGCCGTGCCAACATCCTCAGGAACTGCAGCAACCTGCAGTATTATATAGCATTTGTCAGTTCCATTATTTTTCAAAAATTTAATTGAGATGAAAGTATTATCAAGCATTTATGTCCAAGTCAGTAAAAATAAAAAATGCAGCATAAAACTCATGCCAACAAAATGTATTTCAGAACAAGGCATGAAAAACAAGCTTCCACATTTGAAGTTACGTAAAAGAAAAAAAACTTTGACTTGTTCTTGGAGACAAGTGAGGAGTGTATAAATAAATGGAAGTAGTTCCACATGGCTTCTGCCAACAAGTTAAAGAAGTCCCAATGCATCAAGGTTCAAATTCAACTCATCATCGTCTAGATGACCAATGAATTTCTGCTCATGGTCTAATAAGAGCAAAGTAGTTGTGCCTCTCTATGATGAACAAAATGCTCATGTATGCTTAAAAAATAACAGTGAGGTTTGTGAGAATACTCAACTGCATTCTCTACTAACTTCCTTGGAAATGAAAAATCTAGTACCAATGTGATTGAGCACACCAGCATCAGCTAAAAAATGAAGTCATGCCACAAAAGATGTTTAAATATCTAAATTACGATAATGTTAATCTTATATTTAGTTCTAGAATAAAATCTCTTGTTATTAGTTTTAGTAACAAGCTTAAGAACAAATTGGCCAAGGAAAAAAAAAAAAAAAAAACATAATATAATAAGCCTAAATCAGGGAACGGTTATCAAATTTATCAAATTGAACTCGGGAAAATTATTCACCAAACATCCAATGAGTAAGCAAGAAAAAGACAAATACAACCCTTAAATCATGGGTTTGTGGCCAAAACATTCAAATCTTTGGTCTGATTATCAATTATAGCTAATACTTGCATTTGTATCAGTCATATGCATAATCAATATGGCTGGCAAATGGTAGTCATAACCAGACTTAAAAATGACATATGCCAAAACTCTCAAATTGCTAATATAGCACTGGGTCTTCTCCACACCTACGCCTGCTTAACACAGGGGAAGAATTTAGGGCAAATTAACTCTCAACAATTAGCGCTAGAATAGGTTGATTGTGGTTAGAACAATAACAGTTTTAAAGAAAACCTTAGAATTCGAATTCTGAATTGAAAATAAAAGATTATCGATTACATAATCTGATAACTTTGCCCTATTTATACTAGTTAGGACAAATCCTAATCCTAGATTAAAAGTAATCCTAGTTAGCTAATGCTTCTAGATTAGATTGAAAACAGAATGTTATTCCTAATTAATTATCAGTATCTCATTTAATTAGGAATTCTATATAAACGAGGAAACCATAAAAAAAAACTTCCAAGATGCTCCTGCATCACTGCTGCTCCTTAAAAATGTCATACTGTATGCTTATGTGAAATTTTTATGAATAAAATATATAGCATGTAAACAATGTAAAAACATCTTGCATGTCTCCCAAATTTAACAACAATCAACACCAACATTAATGTTATGCATACAACTGACACAAATTAAAACCTCAAGTGCAATTGCTAAGAGGAACTTTTTAGTCATCAACTGAAAAATGAAATAACCACTCCATGGCACATAATTGGATCAAAATTGCTACCTTTAGGGCATATCTGAATCCTCCTTCTTAGTTTTGTAAATTATCAAACCAAAATTAGAATAAGTGTCAAAATTTCAACTTGAATAAATCTACGAGAGTTGATACTAAATCTATTGTTCCCATTTTTCTTGTTGTTTGGAATGTGCAAAAAATTGTACAAGAGACAGCATGACAAGACAAATCATGGCTACAATAACACTAGGAGTAGCCCCATGAACTCTCGACTTGAACTCTCTACTCTCAGTCTCAACTTTCCCATAACTTTTGAACACCGTACTCTTACAATGTGGAGCAGCAGAAACTGAAGCCAGAAATAGTGGGCAGTTCCAAAATAAAATAAAATATACAACAGTTACAGGATGCTAAGGAGTGCCAGGAAGGATCACCTTAGCGCAACAGTCAAGTGATAAGATCTAAGGACTGAGGTGGGATGGGGCAAGGTTGGCATAAGTCCTTGCTACATTAGCAACCCATCAATTGAGGAAAAAGTAACAATGTTTATAACTTAATTCTAAGAAGCATAGTTGCTATTGGTTGACAAACTTAAATATGAGCATAGGTATATAAACCTATAAGAAGAACAACTCTGAAACTATTCCTAACTCTTGCAGGATTTGACTCCCAAATAAAACTACAGGCAACATGCTATCATAAGGCAATACAACTCAAATTAAGAAACTAAATAAAAATTAAAAGTCTGAATATCTGGGGAGATTTTCCAGCAATACAAATTATCTGAATACTCTTTACTACCAGAAAAACAATCTATTTGAATACACACATAAATAAATCTCAAAAGGGACAAGATAAATTATAATATCCCAATCAAAGCTACATTAAATTTGGACCATGATTCTACTTGTTTCAACATCTTTTAGTCAGTTAAAGATATGTAGGAATGATTATGTAAGATAAGCTATGTAGGAAGAATTCTCCCATTTGATCATTTCACTAATTCATATTGATCATGCATTTGTTTAAAGATAATAAAGTATTTATTTAACGAAATAGCCTTAATTTATCACCATTAATTTTGATGAAAAGAAAGAAACTATAAAAATCAAGCATCATCAAATAAGTTATATGATCTCTTGTCTCTATCACAAAAGCAGGGATACAATTCAACGATTGATTTCATGAAAAATAAAATTAAATAATTACCTCAACATGTAGACGATCAACATAAGCACCCGATATCCAACCACCAATTCGAAGGGCTGCATCTTGCCCTTCAACCACCTAACCCCATAATATATAGAGGGGCAAAAGAAGCATTAGAGACCTGAATAACCCTAAAAACCAATAAAAAAACTACAAATACGCATTTTCTAATATAACCGTCAATTTTCTTGTCAAATCGAACTCAATTACGCTTTTTTTTTTTTTTTTGTTCTTTCCACCATTCTTTTCTCAAAAAACAAAGAAAAACAATTAGGTGGAAAATAATATACCCCATAAAGTACATACCACAATAAGATCTTTGAGATTACTGAGTTCCAATTGTTCCAGAACATAAGAAAGAACCGGTCGGTTGGCTACTGGAAGTAGAGCTTTAGGGACTTCCTGCATTCAAAGAAACCCAAATAAGAAATAAGAATGAGACATTGATTAAAGGAAAAATCGAGGGTTTTCTTTTATTTTATTTTCTTTTCTTCCAAACAGGAGTTTTGAAGGAAAGTGAATAAAAGAAAAAAAAAATCCACCTTTGAAACTAAAGGAACTAGTTTCTTTGAAGTGCCACCGGCTAAGACTACCACTTGAAAATCCATCACTGAGAATTATTATTATTAATGAGAAAGAGAGGGCTTTTTCCTGAGAAGGGATTTTTTATGAATCTTTGAATTGAAAGAATGAAGAGAGGCAAAAAGCGGTGGGCTTTATTGTGTTTACTGTTTAGTGTTTGTAGTACTGCAATTTGCTATTGCTACTGCTATTTGTATTGCACTTGAAAAGCAACTCCAGCCCGTGAGGATTAAGATTATTGAATAACTTTTTATTAAAAAGCATTGCCAGCTTATTTATGCATGAGGATGTAGCTCAAATGGTAGCGCTTTGCATGCGGTAGGTACAGGGTTCGATTCCTTGCGTCTCCAAATTTTTTTCTATTGTTGCTGTTTGGCTTTAGAATTCTTTTTTTTCCTTCTTTTTTGAATTATCTAAGGTATATTTTCAGAAAAAATATTGCTTCGAATTACTTTTACTAAATTCCCAATTTTAGGTTGAAATATTGTTCGTGCAATTCCTAATTGCCTTTTCATGCTATTCATAATTGCCTTTTCTCTCCCATGGAGCTATCCAAGATTGGCTGCTGGTCTCGACTGGCCATCGCTTCTTTTTTGTTTTTGAATTGCTAGCGTCTTTTTTGTTTGGTCAAAGTTTTTTAAAAGGCCACGCTTAATGGTTGAAAAGTTCTAACTAAAATTATAAATGAGTTGAATCGCTCGTGAAATGTTGAAAATTTAATTTTAAAAAAACTCATATGATATAAATTTATTGTGTTAAATTCGAACGAGCTATTTTTTAACCCCCGAGTTAGTTTACAATCACAAAGCAAGACTTTGTAATATTCATTGTAATATCTAAAAATTTCCCATGCAAAATGATAAAATAGCTTAAAATTTTGAATATCGAACACTATCTATCAATCTTCAATAATTACTGGAATTCATGAATTTTTAATTAAATATATCAACAAAACTATCGTCTAAAGCTAAAGAAAGAGGAAAGAAATAAATGAAAAGAGAGGAGAGAGAAAATGAGAAAAAGGGATTGAAAGGATAATAAGCGTAGGGTTTCATTTAATTGAATATTGATTGATGAAGGCTAAAACAAGGGAAAGATTTACCTGAATTTTAGTGTATGGATCCACTTATAAATTAAATCATTATGAATATTATTTTGATTTGGACGAGACTATTTTTTAGGGTAAAAAATCATTTTTGATTGGTATAATGTCTCATACACTATGTATATGGATCTCTTATCTTAAAAATAAATAATAGAAAATAAGTAGCTAAAAACCTATATTTCGAAACTTTTTAATATCAGCTGCTGATTTATATTTATATTATATATATTAGGTGAAGGCTTAGAGTTTTTGCACAAGTTGTTTTGACAATTGTAAGGTAATTATTGGCTCTTTGTACATAATTGTAATGTTGTTTTTGTCTTTTCACACATTTTAACGATAAAATGAGAAAAAGGTGAATGGAAAGACTTCATAGTATAACATAATTAATTTTGGAGACTCTTAATAAATATTGATAAAATACGGTAATGAATTAATTAGTTTGGTCAAATCACAAAACCAATTAATCATTTTCCTATTTTTATTATGTATTAGGTAAAGACCTGCACTTTTGCGCGAGTTGTTTTAATAGTTTATATTCATATATACATATTAAAAAATCATTTTTTTGTGAATTAATTTATTGTTAAATATTTTATTTTATAGATTATATTTAATATATTAGTAAGAGATTTACTTTTCCATGGATTATTCAATTAAATTATAATCTCACGGGTTAACTGTCTTTTGCTATCTTTAAATGACATTTACCAAATTGATAATAACGTTTATGGTAAAAAGGACTTGAACTCGATACTTTCATTTTTTATATTTTTTACAATAGATAGGAAGACTAAGCAGACCACACATGATTGGCATGAATTATAGATTTCAATTAAAGCTTATTCAAACATCTTATCAATTAAATTTTTATAATCAAGCTAATGTTCTATAATACAAATAATTCAATATAAATAATATATAGATAAATATTATTTATTATTTAATTATATATCAATAAAATATAATTTCATTATTTATATTGAATATTAACCAATAAAACATAGAAAAAATAAAAAAAATAAAAATTCATATACTAATATATATTAATCCCTAATAAAAATATTTAGTTCAATTTAACATATAAAACTTGAATAGATTAAAGTATCTAAAGAGATATAGATAAGTAATAATTTAAAATTTTTCAAAGCTTAATTATCTTAAAAAATTTTAAAATTTTAAGAAAAATTAAAGATATAGAAAAATTTGAAAAGTGAAATATAAATATAGATAAAGGAAAGAAAAAATCAAAAGTTTTTAAAAGATAAATATTATATTTAGAACAATTCTTTAATCAGACCCCTTTAATTAATCTATATATATATATATATATATATATAAGTACAAATTGGGGGAACATTGAGTCCCTAAAACTTTTCTTATAAATTTTTAATTTAATTGTTAATAATAAAAATAATTTAATCATTTATTAATTAGAAATTTTTTAATTTTGATAGTATTTTTATTCCTATTTGAATCTAAATTCTATTAGAAAGTTTAATATGATCTTATTATAATTATGATTTCAATTTATTATTTTTAGTATATTAATATTAATTAGAAATTTATTCTACTATACTATTATATATATGTTTTAATTGCTTTTGACAACCAAGTTTTAATTGTTTTTTGCTATCAAGAATTTATTTTTTTTTACCATGAAAAATTTGTTTCTTTTGACTATTAAGAATTATTACTTCAAAATTTTACTAATTTAAAATTAAATTTGAGATCATATTTTCTTCTTTTGGTAATTATTAACTCTCTTTTTTTATAAATTAATAGAATAATTTTTATTTATATTTTTTAAAATTTAGTAATTACTTGATCCTTTTTGTTTGTGTTAAAAATTATAAATTTATAGATTTATAGATTGACTATAAACTTGATAAAGGTTTCTGCTTATGAATTAGCAACGAAATTTTTTCGTTTTTAAAATTATAACCTAAATTCTTTTTTATTAATTAATAAATTCTATTTCATTATTCATCCATTCCTAACGGTTGATAAAATGATTACAAATAAGTTAGTAACAGAATTTCTATCCGTTGCTAAATTTATAACCAAAATTGATAACAACTTTTACAAACCTAAAAATTACTGCATATTTCTTCTGCTCTATATTCTTTAGTATGTTCGTTCTTCCTTTTCTTTTTTCTTTTTTTTTATTTTATATTTTCTTAATAAAAGTTTAAATTTTATTTAAATTATAAGATTAATATTTATAATAGTAATATATTTTATTTTTAAATATTTCGATGGAGCCATTAAAATTTTAATATTCAAATTATAATATAATATTTTTTTTTGAATGTAGGAGAAAGAAAATTCGAAATTAAATTTATTCTCAAGTTGTATATATATTTATCATTAGGTTATATCTTGGTGTGCATAAATCATAAATTTGTTATTTATATAGAAATTTTAAATTTTATTTATATTTTATTAGTTGTTAATAATATCATTAATAATAAATTTAATCACATCCTAATTAGAAAATACTTGGTTTCTAAAAGACCAATGCTAAGTTTAGGAATTGATAAAAAACACCATTGAGGAGTTTAATTTTATTGGTTGAAAGATAAATGTAATTTTATTTTAATTGGTTATGTTAATTTTCTATTTGAGTTTAAATTTTATTAGAAATTTTAATTTAATTTTAAATAGAAAATTATCTAATATCTAAAAAATAAAATAAAATAAAATTATAATTACATTTATTGACATGATTAATATATATATATAGTCTGTTATATATAATTCAAAACTATCAATTTTGTCCTACGAAAGAAGAATGCATCGTTATAATATTACAATATCAATTTTTTTATGCAGGGTTCATAAAATCTTTCAATATCATATTTAGTCTCATTCTAATAATGATATCTATTTATTATTTTTATTATATTAGTATTATAATGTAATTCTATTATAATTAAGAATTTGTCCTATCATATTGCTATATATATGTTTAGTTTTAATTACTTTTAACTATTAAAAATTTGTTGTTTTTAATTATCAAGAATTATTACATCAAGTTTTTGCTAATTTGAAATTATTGACTTTACAATCAGGTTTTTTTCTTTCAATAAGTATAATTTTACTGTATGAATTGATAGCATAATCTCTACATTTAATGTTGTGTGTATTCTTAATCATATATTGATTTTATGTTTTAATTTTCTTTATTTACAAATTGATGAAATAGTTTTTATTTATATTTCTTATAAAAAGTCATTGTCTTGAATCAAATATGATATTTCAAATTAAAATGATTAGATACTATTATATACACAAAATAAAACTAATAAATCGATTATATTGAGGTAAAACTGTATTGCAACTCTAACCTATTAAATTAGTAAATATATATTTTATATATATACATATTGTTAATTGATTTAATTAATAGAAACATAAATTAGTAATTATATTTTATCCCTTATTTATAAAAATTTTAAAAATTATAAAAAAAATTAAAATAGGTAATGATATTTAGATTTTTTTTTACTTTAAATTTCAATTTTAAACTTAATGTAAATTTTTTCGTCAATTTAGAATATTATTGTATTTTAAATATATTATAAGTAAAAAGTTAATAAAAAAATAAATAACGAATGAGATTAACAAAAGTAAATATGTACGACGCTCATTAAAAAATTAATATATGAAAAAGTAATAAATAAAATTAGTAAATAGAGTATTTTATTATTTTTTATTTGAATAGAATAAAATAAAATTTTAATTATTATATTTCGTGAGTTAATGTGCATATTTGGTGTCTTACGGCAAGAAGAAATAGATGATAAAAAACGCAGCACACACAACAGCCGATCGATCCTAAAGCAAAGGATAACAAGGCAGAAAATAACTCGATTACATCTGCTTCTGAAACTCATTAAAACGCAATTGATTTCGCACTTATACGCTGAAACACAATAATAAATAATAATAATAAATAAAATACAATTATAATAATTATTAAACTTAAAAATTTTAAAACAACCAGATAACACACCAATTGGACAAATTTATAAGAATCCAGCCATAGAAATTCTGTCCATGCACCAGAAAAATAGTGGAGGAATCCAAATCCATCCATCCATCTTTAGATTGCTTTCCTCCAAACCAAAAAATAAAAACAAAAATAAACCAATCATAATCATTTTTTAATTAAAAAAAATATTAGGGGCCATCTCTCCCTAAGCCCTATGAACTTGACGTCGCTTTATCTTTATCGTAAATGGCAATCAAACACATGTTACATTGATCATTTTGTCTGCTACCAAAACGACATGAATGGCACACGTTAGCCTCAATAAAGCAACTTCTTTTAACATGTTCCGTATTTGCGGCGCAAGTTAGTCATCACTCATAACTAAGCTGCTTTAACATTCCACACTCACGCAAGCGGCGCGTCTCATCACCTCCGGCAAATCAGGGCCCCTGCTCCATTCCTCACGGCTAGAATCATAAATCAAAACCAATCCTTCCTTTAATCCCCTGACATTTCTTCCACTTCCCCTTAATAAATCGTCAATGCAACCATTGACTTGAATAAGCACCACCTTATCTTGCACTCCTACACAGCTAAACCTCACCGTACCGTCGACTCTAACTTGAGCCGGCAGCGGAGGACTCTTGATTCTACACCACTCTCCAAACGCGCCAACGCCGCCACTGGATTTTCTACGTGCGTCAAATCGCCAAAATGAAAGCTCCACCGCGTGGCTTGCTAAAATGTACACAAACCCAGCTGCCGCACATGCTGCCACTACACACCCGCCTCCGGGAACCGCTCGGCTCCTAAGCCACACTTTTGCCTCCACATCATACATGTCCATTGAACTTGCATACACATATGCCTCTGCCCCAGCTGTGGCGGCGCGTGAAAATTCATTTCCAGTTAGTCCACCAATTTTAAGTCCACCAATTACATAAAACACACCATCAACAGCTGCTCCGATGCACCCGAACCTCTTCCTCGGCGCTTGTGCCACTAAAGACCATGAATCAGTATTTGGGTTGTACTCCTCAACTGTAGCGGCAGCACGTGGCCCACCTCCGGCGACATAGAGTTTGGAAGAAACTACAGCAGTAGCGAATTTCTTCCTAGGAAAAATCATAGAAGATCTAGCAGAAATCGTGGCACTCCATGTATCATAACAAAACAATCGATTTCGCCCGACAATGTAGATTTTGGGTCCAATCGCAGATAATCGAGCATGAGAAATATTATCGAAAGAACCAATTTCAAATAGAAGACACGAAGCAATCTGCCAAGGTTCTTGGAAACGAAGGTTGGCAGCGAAGAGAGTTGAGTTAGAAACTGAGAAGGCGAAAACAGTTGGGTGGAGGAGGTTGTGGAGGCGGCGGAGGGAGAGGAAAGAAGAGGAACGAAGGAGGTGAGACCAGCGGCGGCAGACAAGGGAAAGAAAAGTGAGAGAAGAGGAGGGGACTCGAGAAAGACATTCCAAGAGAAGGTCATCGGGAAGAGAATAGATGGTGGTAGTGGCGGCGGCGTGGATGGGTTGGATGGGATTGGGAGAGTTGGTGTCCTGTGGATTGGGGAAGCAGGATTTCATTAGCCATGAGAAGTGGCGAGAGTTGCAGCTGTCTGACATGGACTTCTGTTATTACTTTGATTAGCCAGATGGATACAGAGAATAGAAGGATGTGCTGTGAAATTAATAAAGGAAGGGGGGGATCTAGGGGACAAAAAGGGGATTTGCTCTTTTATTTAGTTTAATTAATATTTTCGTTTTAATTACAGGTGGTTTAGCTTTAGTTTAGGGGGACCAGATTAAATAATTACGTGACACGTGGTGAGTTATACAACCAGCTATACTTTTCTTTTATGTTTTCGGTGCAAAAAGCCAAGTATATTTTTAGATCAATTTTATATATTGATCTCAATAATGAATAAAACCAATAAAAATAATTTTTTATGAAATAAGAATGTTTTCTAACAATTTACTAAAAGAAAAAAAATCTATTTTTTAAATTATTATAATATTGAGATTAATTTCAAATGATTTTAAGAAAAAAGATCCCCATGTTGATCTTCAAATAATTTCTTTTCTTGGTTTAAAAAAAGTTTATTTTTAAAATTTAAAATATACATTTTACTTACTAAAAAATAAAAGTGGATATAGATATAAGTGTATTGTAACAAGTAAGATTTTATCTTGGATTCATTTAATAATCTTATATTTGAATTTATTCAAAATTTTATTTTATTTTTTATGATAAATTTATATATAAATTTGTTCTGGGAAAAAATATAATTTTTCATCCATATGAAAAAAATAAAAAAATAAAAAATATCAGGAAAGTATTGAAATAAGAAATTAGCTTACATTTTTCTAGTAATCACCATCTATAATATTAGTACTGACAGTATATTCAAAAAAAATATATATTTACTCTATAACTATTTTTCTTTTTCTTTTTAAGTCTAAAAAGATGGTAAAACTTGTACAAAAAAAGTCAATACTCGAGTACCCTTTTTGAATTCAGAAGCTGTTAATCCAGAGGTTGATTGGCTGGAGCCTGGCGGTGAACGACTGCCTTTCTTGGAGTGAAGGATCCACCACAGACTTATGATTTTGCTTCCTTGTGTGTCAGAAGGATAGAATAGTCCAGTTGAGAACTACATTTGACAAAGAAAATTTATTATGTTGTGACACGTATAAGACCTTAATTTGAAGGTATAAATCAAAATGATAATAATAATTAATAACGGTCAAAACTCACGTGTATTTATCATATATTTTTAATATAAAAATTCAGATAAATTATTATTTTACCTTTCAAATCGAAATAATTGCTATTATAAAAATATTATAAAATTTATATTTTTTTA
Source organism: Jatropha podagrica (assembly GCA_947857235.1). NCBI lineage: Eukaryota > Viridiplantae > Streptophyta > Magnoliopsida > Malpighiales > Euphorbiaceae > Jatropha > Jatropha podagrica. The sequence continues at coordinate 22,139 of CANUEP010067044.1, read as the reverse complement.
TTAAAATAATATTCAAATTGAAATATTTGATATTATATTTTTTAAATTTAAATTTTTTCATTTTAATATTTTTTTAATTTGTTAAAAGATAAAAAATTCTATTTATTATTGATAGTAAAAATGTATGACTAACCTACATTAGTATTTTTAATACTTTAGGTTTTCTTTTTTTAGGTTTTCTTTTTTTAAAAAAGAGTGCTCTTTCATTACAACCTTACGAAAATTCATCTTAGAAGCCCAAATCACTAGTATATCAAATAACTTTTAATCATACTTATAAAAATCGGATCAAATTAATTGGTTCGATCAGAAATCAGACTATGGTTAGGTTTAAATTGTATAAAAAATCAGATATTCAAAAATTTTTCTGAATCAACAAAAAAAAACCGGATGAAAATTGGTTGAAAACAGGTGAATCGGACAGTTAGAAACCAATTTGATTCAATTTTGGGGTTTTTTTTAAAGAAAATATGAGTTTTTTTAATATTTAGGCATCTTAAAAATCCATATCTTAATATTTTTCCATAATTGAGTTTAAACTCCAACTCGTTTATATATATACATATGGTGGTTCCAATATTTCTTGTGTGTATGAATTCATTGCATTAAATTATCTAGCTTTCTATTTAATATTATATTCCTGCAAAAGATTTATCTGTTTCTCCTTCTTCCATGAACAATTAATGAAAGTGGAAAAAATGTAATATGAAGAAGAAGGGGGAAATTGTTAGAGATAAAGTTTGTAAATCTGCTAAAATTATTCCTTTTGTATTCTAGTGCTTGTATAAAACTATAAAGTTCACAATTTTGTGACTCGTGCATAGACAAACTCACTGAGTATTAAAAAGCAGGGTTCGGTACTTGAATTACAGAGACCCAAATTATTTTCAACAGAAACATAAACAACCCTTTAAATCCTTCGCCTGTCTGTTTCAGTTTTCTCTGCATGAGCCAGTAAACAAAGACTGACAAGGAGAAAACAAAACAATGTCTACAACATCCTTTTCTCTTCTGTAATTACACCACTAGAGTGCTCTGGGCTCATTTGCTGAAGCAGGATTGTTAGTTGGGGAGCACCCAATTGGGTTAAATACTTTCTATGATCTCACACACAATAGATAACATATAATTTATTGTTTCTTTTACTAGAAGACTTATTGCTAATCATTAAATGCTTGTTGATTAATGAGATGCATGTAGAACTAGAATTGTCTTCTAATAAAGCAATTTCAAATTTTATAAGTTCCATCTTTTTTTTTTTTTTCTTGTATGTTGTATTGTGCCTCATATTCCCTTTTGCTAGTGACTGATTTCAGGTGCCAATGGCCAGGAGAACTCTTGGGACAGCCGGATTCTTTTGTCCCTGATAGGCTTTGTAATGAAGGTTTTATAATGGAGGCTTTGTAATGAATTATATTGTCTCTGATGGACTGTGAATTGTTTTAACTACTGCCACTGTAGTGCAGATTCATTGTATATAATATTAAAAAAAAAAAAACATGAACTAATGAATTGGGTTTTCACAGAAAATTTATTTTCTAATTTCTATTTATTAGTTGCAATCTCGAAAATTTGTTGGAATATAATGACTTTATTTTACATATCTTTAAAATTATTTATTTAATTTGAAGAGGAAGAAGGGAAGACCGAGGAAGTATGGGCCAAACGACTCTATGTCATTGGTTCTTGCACCTGCAATGCAATCTGGCACTGTAACTCAGTCAAGTGGGGGTGGTATTTCTTCTTCTTCTCCTCCTCCTCCTCCTCCTCCACCACCACCTATTGCGACTACTTTCGTTCCTACTGTTACTTCTCCTCTTCATCAGGGGGATCAGTTTCGCCAACTGGAATGAAGAAATCGAGAGGCAAACCCCCTGATTCTAGCAAGAAGCAGCAACTTGAAGCTCTAGTTTCCCCTTGGCTGATGCTGCTTCGATATAAGCAGAGGACCAGCTCCATTTGACATTTTTTGTCGTGTACTTTAAGGCTATTTTTGTCTTTTTACAGAATATTTAATGGAAAAAGTAAAAAATTAGACAAAAGGACGTAAAAATTTAATAAAATAAAAAATCAGGGGGCAAAATAATATATTTTTAAAACCCCAAGAATACGCTAATTAATTTCGGTAAAATACAAGAATAAAATCGTAATTTTTCCCGGTGAATATAATATCTTCTTGGTATAGCACACTAGCAAATACTTGACAACCCAGCTATAGTAGTTAATTAAGCACGCTAAATATGAGAAAGGAATGTGCAGTACTTAGAGTTCATACAAAAGTATTGATTTCTCAGTGGTTGTTTAAGTAATTATTGTAGATTAATCTATAGAATTAATGTCATTTATAATTTTTTATACTTTTTAGAAAATTTAGATTTTTCCTTATCTCAAATTTATTTTAAAAAATGAAAAAAAAATCTAAGTTATAAGTTATGAATCTGAGATGAGTCTTAATTTAATGAATTCGCATGATATCTTTTCAAATTTGAAATTAAACATCTTAACTTCTGATGCAAGGTTAGTAGGTGTATATAGAGATAGATGCAATTTTAGTATTTGAATACTTGGAAATTCTTGAGCTCGAGCATATTTGATGAACAATATTAAAAGATCAAGCTCCAGAATATTAATGGGAAAAACGATCTGTAATTCCCAACCGGCAATATCGCTCTGGATCTGGTAAGGGAACCCCCATGTCAGGTAATAATTTTACTCCTTGAACAAATGGTGTTTGAGCTGTTGTGCATGTGCTTAACCCAACATCTGATGTGAGATCTGAGATGAATTTCCTTTGAGATAGGAATAGGCCTTACCAGATCTGGCGATCTCTAGACCCAGGAAATATTTGGCATGTCCGAGGTCCTTGATGGTAAAAGTCTTATGTAAATTATTTTTGATAGCCATAATAGATGTTTCAGAAGGGCCTGCAATCAAAATGTCATCTACGTAGACTAGCATTGTTAAGAAATCATCTCCTGTGCCCATAGTAAACAAACAATGGTCATTTGGGGATTGGTTGAAACCATAGTTGAGTAGAGTGGATGTCAACTCTTTATTTCACTGTCTCCCTGCCTGTTTCAGGCCATAAAGGGAAAGTTTGAGCTTGCATACTTGCCCTGGCTGTGCCTTGTTGTAGCCTTCTGGGAGTACCATGTAAATATCTTCATCTATATAGCCATATAGGTCAGCATTGTTAATGTCGAGCTGATGTAAGTGTCATGCTTTAGTTGCTACTAGAACCAATAAAATCCTCACTATAACGAGTTTTGCCACAGGTGAAAAACTGTCTGTATAATCCAGCCCCAACATTTGGTTAAAACCCTTAGCGACTAGTCTAGCCTTGAACCTACCACCAGTCCATCCTGCTTGTATTTAATTCTATAGAACCATTTGCTTCCCTTAGGTAAAGGTGTCAAGTCCTAAGTGTCATTGGTCTCTAAAGCACCAAGCTCATTTTGCATGGCCTTTTGCCAGTTCTCAGTCTTGCTTGTATGATAATATAATGCCGGTTCATAGACTTGTGATATGTTGTTTTGAAATGCAAGATAAGAACTGGAAAAAGAATAATTGGATAATGGTGTTAACAATGGGTTGTGTGCTTGGTGTTCTACAGGTGGAGATGCACTACCATGGAAAGTGACTGAAGCCACAAAATCTGAGAGCCAATGTGGTTTGTGTGTGGTTCTTGAGCTTCTTCTCAAAATTGATGGTTGTGGTATGGGTAAGTTAGGATCAAGTGAGTGTGGTGGTGTAGATGTGTTTGGTGATGAGGTATGTGTGTTTGAATCTATGTGTGGAGTTAGGTTTGATTGTGTTGTGTTAACTGGGTGTTCTATGGGTGTATGTGACTCAATGATAGGGTTCTATAAGATGGTAATGTCATGCAAAGTTATTGGATGTGTTGTTTAGGATGTGGAACCGTTGTGGGGTAAGGCTGAGTTGGTAGTAGGTGTAGTGAAATCATACTTTAGGCAGGTAGGTAGGGGAAAGGTAGTGATAGATTCTGGTTTATGGAAGTGGAAAGGAAAAACTGTTTCTTTAAAGCATGTGTCTCTTGAATGGAAAATTTGTTTGGTATGTAAATTGTATAACCTGTACCCTTTTTGCTTTGGGGCATACCCTAGTAGTGCACAGGGGATCTCTCTAGCATCAAATTTTGACTTTTGGGATTTAACATCTGATGCAAAACATAGACAGCCCACTACTCAAAAGTAGTCTATTTCTGGCACCTTATTGTATAACATCTCATAAGGGGATTTGTACTTCAAAATCTTAGTGGGTACTCTATTCATCAGGTGTGTAGCTGTTAATAGGGCGTCTGACCAGAATTCTTTAGGTAGTTTTGACTGTATCATGATGGCTCTACCAACTTGGAGCAGGGTTTTGTGTGACATCCCAACCTGCCAAAGTGATCCTAATGGGGTGGGTAGAGAGGTTCCTAGAGAGTTTCTATAATGGCAGGTTAGTTAGGATAGTGAAATCAGATCATATATCAAAAATGGGGTAATTAATCATTAGAGACACCTTTTGATGGAATGACTGAAGAGTTGAAAGAACTCCAGAGTTAAGTATGCTCGCTTGATAAAAATCTTAGGATGCGTGACTTTCTGGGAAGTTCCCATTTTACTAGCGGGACAAAACCGTGCGGGTTTTGCTGATTTATTATAAGATGGAACCGTCTTGATGCAAAGTGGACAATTCCTCTGGTGGTTAGAGTCAGGACATTATATTTTGTGTCTTCTCTCAACCTTTCCATTATGTTGGGGAGAATAGGGGCAGGTTAATTGGTGTAATATGCCTTTTGTGTTAAAAAAGTCTCTCATTTGTGTATTCATGAACTCAACTCCATTGCCTGTTCTCATGTGTTGTATTTTTTATCGGAACTGGGTTTCTATAAGGCTGATGTAATGTTTCACTACTTGGTACTCCTGTGTTTTATTTGCTATCATATAAACCCAACCATATCTACTGTAATCCTCAATTATGGTTACCATTTACTTAGCCCCTGTTAGGGATGTGATGGTATGGGCCCCACACATCCATATGTATGAGATGGAATGGTCTATTTGTTTGTGAAGTACTAGGAAAAAATGGGCTTCTTTATTGCTTAGACATAGGACATGCAAGGCAATCAATAGGATCTGAATGTAAAATTGAAAATTGGGATACATGTTTAAGCCTTACATCTCAAAATTTTTCCTAGTCTACTATGCCAAACCATGTGCATGTGCTTATTATGGTTTTTACAACTTGTATTTGTATTGCAATTTGAATCTAAAAGTAAAGAGACAGTGTGGATGGGGGGTTTGAGGAATGATGTGTGACTTAGGTGATATAACCTTCCTTCAACCTTCCCAATGGCAATAACATCCTCAGTCCGCAAATCCTGCAAAATGCAATGGTCAGGCAATGTTTTAACTGATATTTTGTTTACTTTGGCTAAGGTGTGGACTGAGATTAGGTTCCATGTGAAGCTGGGTATGTACAATACATTGTATAGTGATAGTTTTGTGTGTAAATGTATTGTACCGGTGTGTGTAACTAGTTTGAAAGAGTCATCTGGTAGTCTGACTGGTCTAGGCTTATGCAGTTTATGCAATGTATGAAAAATATGTTTATGATAGGTCATATGGTCAATAGCCCCTGTGTCTACTATCCAGTCACCTTTATTAGTATTGAGCATTGAATTAGAACGAGAATCAGAAAGAGTACCTGCACAACTTGCTATGTTTGCAGTAGAAACTTCATGACTGAACTGGTTCTCTTGACCTTTGCCCTTCATTGCCTTCATCACCTCCTGTTGCACATACTTAGTGATGCTATCATTGAGATTCCCATATGAGCTTGTTTCTTCTGATAACTCAGATAGTGGAGTTTCAGGCATTATTGTCAACGTACTTGTATTTGCCTTAGCATTTTTCTGTTTGAGCTCATAATACCAGTCTGGATACCCATGGGGCTTAAAACAGGTATCTTTGTTGTGTCCCCCACTCTTATAGTATTGACAATATTTCTCATTCCTCTTGTAAAAATTCTTCACATCTTTGTTCATTCTTTGGTAATTTCCTGTAGGTTTCTGAAAGTTTTTTGTCTGTTTCTGTGCATACATGGCGGTGTTGTCATTGGACTCAAAAGTCAGGTTATGTGCCTCTCTTTGTTTCTCTATTCTCAATATCATAGAATATGCTCTGTTCACACTTGGAAAAGGTTCCATGAGTAAGATTTGGTTCTTTGCATTGTCATAGCTGTCGTTCAATCCCATTAGGAACTGGACTAGTTTATCTTCATTATCCAACTCAGTCAACTGCTTAGATGCACCATACGTGCATACAGGTAAGAGCCTCATGCAAGCAAGTTCATCCCATAGCTTCTTGAGCTTAGTGAAATATACCATAACAATACTGTTTCCTTGTGTTAACACAGAGATTTCTTGTTTGATTTGGTAAAGCATTGGTCCATTGCTTTCACCAAACCTTTGTTTTAATTCTTTCCGTAATTCTTGTGCATTTTCAGTGTATAAGAAGGCTTCTACAATTTCCTTAGAAATTGAGTTCAAAATCCAATATATAACCATGCTATCAATCCATAGCCATTTCTCATATAAACAGGAATCAGTAGCAGGTTTAGGGCAATGGCCATTAATAAACCCTTGTTTATCTTTGGCCCTTAAGGCAATCAACATGGATCTGCTCAATGATAGGTAATTATGACCAGTAAGAAGCACCCTTACTAGATTAGAAGTCGGATTGTCTGAGTTCATGAGTTTGTAAGTTTCTGATTCTTCTTGTCCAGCCCCTGAAATCGACGAAGTACTCATTTTAATGGAGTTTTGTGTTTATAGGTGATTGGTGAGCAGAGAAGAAAAAGAAGAAGTAAGAAAGAACAGAGAGATGTGAATCTGCAGATGAAGATGACGGTTACTTTTATCATAAATAGAAGCTCTGATACCATGATGAACAATATTAGAAGATCAGGCTACAGAATATTAATGGAAAAAATTATTACTTTGCTTTCTTTTCCATATATACATTATTTATGATGTTTGTGAGTTCATTATAGTGTGCAGGTTTACTATATTTATAGAGAAGGCAAATTTTACACGAACTGGATAGCTCACCATGGAGGAGCTTTTTCTATGGTTGTTCATATAAGATCAAGCCTGCTGGCTTATATTGTTAGAATCAATGGTTGTTCTATACCCCCGTTCGAAATTAGCATGTGAAATTGCTGTTGGCCCTAGCTATCGTATAAGCAATGTGATTTGCATTTTTCTTTGCAAAATCGTAAGAAAAGGATGAAAGTTCTCTCAATAGAACTTCACAATCCATTGCAATTGAACTAAAGCTCTCTCAAGGACACTTTGTTTGTTTAAGCTTAGCAAATTAATAACAAAACAATATATGTAATAACCTCGTACAACAAATATTTGTTTTTAGTGAATTTTCTGGAGAAAATATTGCACTAATTACTATGTCATTTGAATTAGTTTTATTTAAATTTCTATTATTGAAATGTAAGAATATATTTAGCACCCATAGATATAAATGTCCTCCTCTGGAAAACGATCATATGCTGGACTTTGATTATGCATAGTACTATCATAGGATTAAAATTATATTCAAACACAAAGCTATTTGCATTTTCATTTGATCCGCTGAGAAGATGAATAGGTTAATTGTTGAATATATATTATCTGCTCTACAAATTACACGAGTCTTGTGAACTTTAGGACAATCGTAGCCTTAAATGCCAGGACATGATCCATCCTTGAGTTTACTAATTACGTAATAAGTCAATCTTGCGTATTTGGAAGGAACTGAGTTGAAAGGAGAGGGAAACTTTTCCTCCTTGTCTTTCTTTCTTTTTTTTTTTTTTTAATTTTATTTTTTCCTTCTGGAAATCTTAGCATTTCCTTAAAATAAAAATAGATATCAATTACTAATCCATAATAATAACTAACGAACTAATTAGTATTGTTAATTTTTTATGAATTCTGATTTCAGTGATTATTATCCTTCTGATTTTCTGAACTTTGCGAGAGACCCATCATGACTAGCACTTTCACATTTCATTAATAAATATGCTCCTCACTAAAATGAAACATTAAAGAGTAGGATCATGATTGAATTTTTGTAAAATTATTTCATCAAATTTTGGTGAGAATTATAGTTATTATTGAAATGTAAAAATAAAAGGTTATGATTGAACTCCCACAGAGATAATCGCCAGAGTTCAATGCCAAATTTATATATTAATCTCATTCTTATGAATTTGGAAATGCCCGTTTATAACCGATCATCTTTTTTATTTAATAATTATCTTTTCTATCCGATTCTGGTTCAGACCAATTCCGATTATGCTTGGTTTTAGTTCCTGTTCTTACCGGTTTTGAGCCCAGAGTTCCAATTCTAAAACCGCAAAATGGCCATGCCTACTGTAATATAAATGGAAAGCCCAAAATTCAAGTAGTTGATTAGGTTTTGTTTGAAGTTTAGATTTGCAATCTTACTGTTTTAAAAATTATTCTAATTAATTAGAAAATAAGGAAAAAAAAAAGTGAAAAATCGGGATTGAGAAAGGAATGTGCAGTTCTTAGGGTTCATACAAAGTACTAATTTTTCAATTCTTATTGAAGCATTTATTGTATATTAATCAATAGAATCAAATTTATAGTGTATAAAGAAAATCGGAAATTATTATTGAAGCAAAGTACTTAGGTTTGAACTTCTGAAGCACTTATATAAACCCTAAACATCTTAGCTTCTGAAGCACAGTTAGTAGGTTTATGTAGAGATAGAGGCAATTTTAGTATTTGAATACTTAGAAATTGTTAAGCTGGAGCACATTCTTATCAGCCTCTCCTTTGCTTGTGATGACTCCAATAATAAGAGTGTGATGACTCCAATAATAAGAGTATGGTATCCAAATTGTAGCTGATGAATGACTGGAGAGTTGGAGAGGAATTCTAGGATGGGTGACCTCTTGGGAAGTTCTCATTTTAACCGTGCAGATCTTGCCAAACTAGTATGGGATACTTAAAATTAGATATTTTGATACATGGTTAGTATATTGCCTCGGAGTTTAGCTTTTATTGTAAAGTGTTAGACTTTTTATTTTGATATTGAGATGTGGAGTATACTAGTTAAAGTAACCTGAGTCATTTTAAATTTTTCCACCACTTAACTTATATGCTCTTCTTTTGTTTTTCATTTTTCCGATGTGGGACAACTGTCCCTTTACTATTTTTAATATTTTTAAATATCCAATAAATATTTAATTGATTTGATTTTATAAATAAAAATATCTAATAGAATAAATTTTACAAATTGAAGTGTAATTAATAGGTGCAACTTTATATATTGAAGTATCAGTAGATCAAAATAACAGTTAAGGATACCACAAAATTTTCCGCATAAAGTATAAGAGATTTATGCAAAAAAATTGTTTCATTCAAAAACTATAGCCAAATATAAGTTTATTTGTTAGATAAGTGCAATTCAATGACTTTGATTTGGCTAATTAACAAACTCAGATGATTATTTTTCATGACAGATCTTTTTCCCTTTCTCTTCTTAATTTCTCTATAGATATTAGCATTTTTAACATGTTTCAAATGTGTTATGAATTGGGTAAAATTCATGTTCTTTCATTTATCATAATTTGTCCCGGGGGAAAGGATGTATAAGGGGAGATCAAAAGCCAAATTTGATTAATGGCTAAAAATATTAAATATGTTATGTTTTTTCTGAAATTTTTTTAAAAAAATCCATGCCATGTTGATTTTTTTCCGACTTAAGTGGTCCATGCTAATCTTAAGCAGCTTAACACTTGAGCGAACTTGAATAATCCTTAAAGATTAGACTTAAGTAATCCATGCCGAGCTTAACTAGCTCAACACTCAAATGGATTTAAGTAATCTTTGAAGTTCAAATTTAAGTAATACATATCGAGCTTAAGCAACTCAACAGATAAATGGACTTAAACAATCTTTGAAGTTCGAATTTAAGCATCCAAGCTGAGCGTAAGCCGCTCAACACTTAAACACACTTCAGCAGTCCTTGAAATTTGGACCTAAGAATCCATGCTGAACCTAAGAGCCCATTCTAGTTCAAACATAAGCAATCCTTTGAGCTTAAGCAGATCATTTCAATTCAGACTTAAGTAGTCCTTTGTGCCCAAACGACTTGCTCCAAACTAGAGCTATGCAATCTTTTGAACCTAAGAAGGTTACTCTCATACCAGTCATAGCCTGCCACATCATAACCTTCAAGTGACATGTAGCTCGAGTGGCCTGTGAACACTTGCATAGGGCTATTTTCATGATGTAGGTCGTGGGTTCGAACCACTACAACGCAAGTTCCCTTTAGGCTAGTATTTTACTTTGCGCCTGGTGCGAATGAGGATTAGTAAGGTTTGTGGACCGTTAAACAAATATAGTTCTGAACGCCTCGTGGTAAATAAAAAAAAAAAAAACACTTCATACAATATTTTATTGCATCATGTAAAAAATTGTTTAGAAGTATATCTATAAGATCTACATAATAGACTATGAATATACATAAACATTTTGAAGTAATTATAGAATAATCCTATGTTAATGTCATTAATAAATGTTTCTATATTTTCCGAATACTTACAGATTTTTTTAGATTCTTCCGCATCTCAAATCTACTTTAACGGTAAGAAAAATTAAAGTAATTGGATTCTGCATAACACGTAATATCAACTTAAGACTATTGGAGAAATTGCGAATCCGGGATTGGACCAAATGTAATTAATTTTTGAATTTAAATTGAAAAAATAACAATTTTTTTTTGCTTTTTAGAGCTTATATAAACCGTAAATATCATAGCTTCTGAAGCATGGTTAGCAAGAGTATGTAGACATAGGGGTAATTTACTTTTATTTTGATATAAAATATAATTTGCGCTATTTATGTATGTGAATATGATATCTCTATCTAATACAATGTCAATTATTTAAAAGATGATCATTGTGGATGATGATATAGTCACAAGAACAATCCAAAAGCTGATGCACAAACTGCATGGAATGGAATGGAAGTTGAAGTGGCTGTCAATGGAAAATAAGCCGATGATCTTCATCTTGTTGGTCTATCTTGAAGTGGCTGTCAATGGAAATACCGGTCATGAATGGCTGAGCTATTGAGGTATAACTCACTTCTATTTCTGTTAGCATGCATTCTTTTTTAGATTAATAAGGAAAGTTTAGTTATTCTGTTATGAAAAAAAAAAAAATTCAAAATTATAAGTTGTGGCTCAGTTGGCAATGCAAGCTGGAAAGCTGGATATATAAGAAGAGTTTTTAGATTCAATCCCCACTAAATACATTTGCAAAGAGGGATAAAGAATCTTAATTGCTGGATAAGGTGGTCTTTGGTAATAAGTTCCTGGATAGCAGTGATTGATAAAAAAAAAAAAATTCAATTACCTTGATTATTGATGTCATTTTCTAAAATTAAAAGTAAAAACTTAATTATTAAATTAATTAATTTCTTAATTAATATAATAATTAATATGTAATGATTTCATTTCCACTTACTTGAGATTAAAGTGGATCACTAGCCAATAAGATCAACTAAATCAAAGAGTGGCCAATAAATTGCTTTATTGTAATTCATTTTTAATTTCAAAATAATTTTTTTAATTTTTTAATTTAAACTCTAAAGCTTAAAGCCATTTAAAAAGATAAAATAAAACAAATTTATAGTTATTTTAGAATACTTCGAAAAGTTTCATTGATTCAAATCCGTTGAATTGTTTTAGACTTGTGACCCACTCATTTAATTTTGAAAGCACTGATTTTTTTTATAATAAAATCATTATTATTATTTTTTTATTTACAATCATATTATAATAATACCATTTCTACCTTTTGACCACTAAGAAAATTGCCCACTCTATCTCTACATACACTTGCTAACTGTGCTTCATATGTTAAGTTGTTTAGGGTTTATGAAGTAATTGAATTTATTATATTTCAAATTCCAAATTTGGAAAGACATCATACAAAGTAATTGAATTAAGACTCATCTTCGATTCATAATTCATCGTATAATCTTAAATTGGTAATACATATCTCAAATTTATAACATTTTACCTTTTTTTAAATAATTTAGATTTTTTTAGATTTTTCCATATCTCAAATTTATTTTAAAAGGTGAAAAAAAAAATCTAAGTTATTAGATTCTTCATTATGTATATTGCCAATTTAAGATTATATCTAAATTACGAATCTGAGATGAGTCTTTAATTCAATTGATTTATATGATATTTTTTAAAATTTGAAATTAAAAAGATAATAAATTCATTTACTTTCAGTGCTTATATAAACCCTAAACATCTTAACTTCTGAAGCACAGTTAGGAAGTGTATGTAGAGAGAGAGAGAGAGGGGCAATTTTAGTATTTGAATACCTAGAAATTGTTAAGCTGGAGCACATTCTTATCAGCCTCTCCATTGCTTGTGATGACTCCAACAATAAGAGTATGGTATCCAAATCCTCTAGTTGATGAATCACAATAAAAAGAAAATGATGATCGGAAAAAAAGAATGTACAGTTCAAAGAGCTCATCGACAATGAACAAAGAATACGATGGACATCAGAAGAATAATACTATTCTTTTGTTCGTCATATTCTTTAATCATGGTTGATGAACTCTTTGAGCTGCATATTCCTTTCTCAATCATCATTTTCTTTTTCAATAGCTCATCAACTAGACATGAATAGAAACATTATTGTTGGCGTCACCACAAGTAATGAGGAAGCTGAGTTGAAAAACTTCACGGAAACAGAACTGTATTTTCAAGCCATTGATTCTCAAGAAAATTGCCTTTTAGCTTCCGATACCCTCCACAAGCACAACCAAGCAATGACTATAACAATTGGGACTATATAGTTTACTATCTATATATTACTTTGCTTTCCTTTTTAATTTGATGAAATGTGAATTATATATATATAATGTTTTTGAGTTTATTACAGTGTGCAGGTTTACCATATTTATAAAGAAGATAAATTTTATTACACAAACTGGATAGCTCACCATGGAGGAACTTTCACTATGATTGTTCATATTTTTGGAGGACCACCTTAAAGGAATAATTAGGCTTTTTCTGCATTTATAATGTGTGGATTTCATAACCTACATATTGTCAATGCAGGTTGAGTATGTGGAAAGAATTTACAGGTTTGATTCTACTAAACACACCTGCAAGGAAGGGCAAATAATTTTTACTGTGACTAAATATTCAGCCGGCTTAGACGGTCTCTGGTAATAGGATTTAGATATCGATGGTTTACACAGAAAAATGTGGATTTCATAAAGTTTGTAATAGCTGTATCTTATTTATTTTCTCCTTTTCTTAAAAAAAAAAAAATTATGTGTATAAGTTATTGCTTCACGTTTAACTAATAAAAAAAAAAAAATGGTATGGTGTGAATAAAAGCTTTTACAGGTATATATGTTACTAAAACTTTATTTTCGAGTATTAACAAATTTGTTTGGGTGTCAACCTAAATTAATAACAACTTGGGAATAGACTTTGATCTTTCAGTCTTCTACTCAGAAACTTTGTTTCTTTGGGCCTAGCAAATTAATACTCAAATAATATATGTAATACTTGTTAATAATTTTCATATCGACAAAATACCAAATCCATTAAAGGTGTATAAGAGTGCTAAGCTAACTAGTTAATTGATTGGTACTAATCTTTTAACGTTGGTTAGCCTAAATCCAAGCAAGCTCACATCATAATTTTCACTTGGTGGATTTTCTATAGAAAGTAGTCTTGCTCTATTTCTATGTCATTTGAATTAATTTCTTTAAATTTCTATTATTCAAATGTAAGAACATATTTAACACCCAAAGATATAAATGTCCTATTGTGGAAAATGATCGTATAATGGACATAGATTATGCATAATACCAAAATTATGTTCAAATAAAAAGCTATTTTACATTTTGGAATGCTTAGCTCCGTCTGAGAAGACGAATAGGTAATTGTTGAAATGATATTCTTTGGCTCCACCAATTACTCCCTCTATTCTAAAATATAAGTCGTTTAAGATTTTTGCACAAAGATTAAAGAGATAATTAATTCTCCTAAATTATAACAAAATCAAGGGTAATTTAACTAAATTATCATTTATTTTAAAACCAATACTTGTGAAATATTTATTGTATCTGATGTAAATAAGGGTAACGTTGAAAAAATATAATTTATTATCCTTTAAAATACTCAAAACAACCATTAGCTTGGACATACATAGTTCTCCCGGATGACCTATATCGTCCTGTTCACTAAGTCCATAGGCTTGAACACACAAAGTTTGCCCGGATGACCTAAGCGGTCATGTTCACTAAGTCCATTAGCTCGGACATACATAATTCGTCAGGATGACCTAAGCGATTTTGTTCACTAAGTCCATTAGCTCGGTCATGCATAGTTTGCCTAGGTCGTGTTCATTAAGTCCATTAGCTCGAACATATATAGTTTGCCCAAATGACCTAAGCAGTCCTATTCAATGAATCATTTTACCTCGGTCATACATAGTTTGCCTAGATCACCTAAGCAGTCCTCCAATTCGGCTTGGACTTAAATAGTCCTACAGTTCGGCCTGGACTTAAGTAATCCTCCAATTCAGCTCAGACTTAAGTAGTCCTTCAGTTCAACTTAGACTCAAGCAATCCTCTAATTCAGCTTGGATTTAAGTCCTCCAATTCACCCTGCACTTAAGCAGTCCTCAAGTTTGGCTTGGATTTAAGCAATCCTCTAGTTCAGCCTGACTGAAGCAGTCCTCCAGTTTGGCTTGGACTTAAGCAATCAATCCTCTAGTTCGGCTCAGACTCAAGTAGTCCTCCTGTTCGGCCAACATTTAAGCAGTCTTCCAGTTCGGCCTGGACTTATGCAATCCTCCAGTTTGGCTCGGACTTAAATAGTCCTCCAGTTCAGCTCAGACTTAACCAGTCTTCCAGTTCAACTCGGACTTAAGCAGTACTTCATTTAAAACGCTCCTCTTAAGTCATAAAATTTCTGAGTTAAAGCAACTTAAACAAGTTCACACTTATAGATGGTAAGGAGAACCTTGCCTTGACAATTTACATACACCATTCCAGTCTCAGTGGAAAACACTTTATCAAAAACACTTAGAAATTGAAATTACGCCAACATTCAAAATCATACAAAAAAGATAAATAAAAGAGTTTTTCATTACATAAATTGAAAGGAAGTGACTCTTGAGGTTCTCTTTAGGTAGACGAATCATCACCTCATTTCTCCCAAACAGAACCATTGCTGATCTGACAGGAACATATAAGGAACTCTATGCTCAAAAAGTATCTATAATAATTAGTAATCACAGTATAAAAAATAAAGTATACACATATAATATAACACATGACAACATCTTTTAAACATAAATAACCAAATAACTAAGGGGAACTAATGTTAACTTACAATAATAAAATATATTAAAATAATAATACTAAACTCCTAAATAAATTATAACTAATAGATAATATATGATTCGTAATTCTTATACTCATTAGATTATATACCCCAAATTTACTTCAAAGAAGGACGAATTCATAATTTACTACACTCAGTTTTTGTGAGCTTAACATTTATGAATAGCATCATTTCGGAATCCGATAAATACAACTTTCCTCTCGAATGACACTACTCATTATTAAAAAAAAAGTTACTACTCATAAGCCGAGATTAACCTTGTGATTTTCTGGGAATTATCAATACTAAAAATGTTGGGATCGTTTTCTATACGCAATAGATCAATTTAATGATTCTAAAAGTATTATCGGAGATTTAGGTAATTTGAATTTAATTATGTTCTTGGAAATTTTAGAATTCATTAGCTGAGCCAAGACCATGATCTCACATAGTTACTAATTATAGGATAAGCTAAAGTAGATATCAAGTACTTTATTATGGAAGTTTTATGAGAAATAATAGATGAGTGAAGAGATTTTCTCTCATGGTAAATTATTATATAGGCTAAGCTATATTATTATTATTAATTACAAATATAAATCACTACACACTAAGGATAATCTAGTGGTAAGTGCATGTACATTTTAGCAATATATTCAGGTAGAATTTCCATTCTCCAACATAAAAAATATATATATATATAAATAACAAATTATAGGGAAAAAAAAAAAAGGAAAGTCTCAAACAAAAACAAAAACCATTGAAAATCTATATGGGCTGAGAAGAACCAATACTGGCTTCTAAGGCGGCCCATGGTCAAAATAGCTCTAGCCAATTATCCAACCCGAACCGGCCCAACCGAAATCCCCGTACCACTAACGGCTAGAAAAATCCAAAACTTGAACTATGCTCTTGAACGTTCAGCAAAATCAGAAATTGCGATTGCGAACCGTTAGATCGTAAAAAATCCAACGGCAGATACCCGACAGAAAAAATAAGACCGTTGGAGGAGGCTCGCGTCCCTTCAAAAGGAAGGAATTTAAGCCTCTTTTCCCTTCCCAGACTCTCAGTCTCTAAATAATTGTGTCAGAAAGCAACAGTGCAAGAAACAAAGAATTTGCAGAGAAAGAAAGGGGGATTTCGTAGAGAGAGAAACAGAGAGAGGGTGGCGACTGCAAACGCAGGAGAAGGAGAGACACGCAGTAGTCTTCTCCAAGAGCTGCTTTCGTCACTATTTGCAAGAGTATTTGGCAAAAATCAAGAACTAATCGAAGAAGAAGAATCTGAAGAAATGGCGTCAAAAGCTGTTGTTCCTGATCAGCAGCTAAGAGGTAACCATGAATTCTTGCATTTTGATTTCGTTTATTCTTTGTGGGTTCTCTTAATTTGTTCTTTCCCCTTCTTCATTTAACTAAGAGCAATTTTGTTATGTGATTTTGCATGATAGTTTGTGGGTTTTGGTCCCGCTTACTATTTCTTCATGATTTATTGCAAAACCAAACTGCGTTTTTTTTATTATTTATTGTATTGTTATCATTCTGTTATAATAAATTAATCAACTTTTTACAGAGAAATAATTGGGCTGATGTAGAGGTTAGGTCTTGGTCTCAACAATTTAAACTTTTCGTGATTTTTTTCTTGGTGTTCTTCTTTGTAATCATGTAACTGGTCAAGGTCTTATTCTTGGATAATAATCGTGTTGGACAATATTCTTTTGGTTTTTTTTCTTTATTTTTTGAGGTTTTCCGATCATTTATATAATAAGTTCTTTCTCTGATTTCTTTTGACATGTTCTGCAAAATCGACAAGTGCGATTGACGTTTATTCTTTTTACGATAAAGGACAGTTTATCTTCATTTTCCTGTTCCCATTTCTTCAAGATTAATGCTTCTTTACCTGCCTTAAGTAATTTTTTATCAGACTTGACCTTCAAAAACAAAGAACTTTCTGAAAAATTCCAAATCAATTGTTTTGCTGAGAATTTATCTTGCAGTAGTTTTCTTTGATCCATGTTATTTCTGCTCTTCAGGAGAAGTGAAGCAGAGGAATGTTGTAGTAGCAGATAGAAGGAATAGAAGAGTGCTTCAAGACATTGGCAATTTGGTCAATGATGGCGCTCTGCAAGGCAAGGTAGAGCGATGATAACCAAATTTTCTTATCCAGTTTGCTACATTTTTTAAATCACTGCTACTGAATTTGTTGATATCTGTCAATTTGTAGAAGCCAGGAAGAGGTCCTGTGGCAAAAAAAGCAGCTAAAAAAGAGGTAGTTGAGAATCATATGCCTGAGACAGTGATTGTGATAAGCTCTGATGATGAAAGTGAGAACACTAAACATGCTGGTGGCAGAAGATTAGTAGTATCAAAAGAAGAGCTTTCAAGGAAGAATGTCAAAACCCTCACAGCAATCCTGACTGCTAGGAGCAAGGTGAATCTCTTTTCCTTTTCCTTAACTTCTTTTCGCTTTTGGTTTTGTGATTTGGTGGCCTAACTTGACTTTGATAAAACTTAGGCTGCTTGTGGACTTACCAGAAAGCCAGAAGATTCCCTTTTGAACATAGATGCTGCTGATTTGGAGAATGAGTTAGCCGCGGTTGAATATGTTGATGACATCTATAAGTTCTACAAGCTCACAGAAGTACTGATATTTTTCATGACCCTTTTTCTTACTACCCAATTTTTGCACATTAAATTGATGGGTTGATTCTTTTGCAGGCTGATGGTAGAGTGCATGACTATATGCATTTACAGCCAGACCTCAATGCAAGGATGAGATCAATTCTTGTGGATTGGTTAATTGAAGTTCATCGCAAATTTGAACTCATGCCAGAAACTCTTTATCTGACAATAAATATAATTGATCGATTTCTTGCGGTGAAGGTTGTACCTAGGAGAGAACTGCAATTAGTCGGTATAGGTGCAATGCTCATTGCTTGCAAGTATGAAGAGATATGGGCACCAGAGGTATTCTTTTTCATGTCCTGTTACTACCTTGAATTGATTCATTACATGTACGCCTTAGCATAATTTCTTGTTTCTGAAATTTGCAGGTTAATGACTTCATTTGCATATCAGATAATGCTTATATCAGAGAACAGGTCCTAGCAATGGAGAAAGCTATCTTGGGAAAGTTGGAATGGTATCTAACTGTTCCCACACCATATGTCTTCCTCGTTAGATATATCAAAGCCTCAGTTCCATCAGATAAGGAGGTACTACTAATATAACCTTAACCTCCTAGTCTGGTACTATAAAGTCTTTATTCCTTGTCAGTTGGACTTGTCCTAGATTAACTAATTAATATTTCTCTTGCTGTAGATGGAGAATATGGTGTTTTTCTTGGCTGAACTTGGTCTTATGCAATATCCAGTGGCTATCATGTACTGTCCCTCATTGATTGCTGCATCGGCTGTGTATGCTGCTCGTTGTACTCTTGATAAGAGCCCATTTTGGACTGAAACTTTAAAGCATCACACAGGATATACTGAAGATATGATAATGTAATTTTTCTTCGCATTTCACTTCTGATGCACAATAACTCGAAATTCAATGTTTTATCAGACGAAATAATAATGTTCATCCTTCGAATATGGCAGGGATTGCGCCAAGCTTCTGGTTAAATTTCATTCTGCAGTTGCTGAAAGCAAGCTTAAGGCTGTGTATAAGAAGTTTTTAAGTGCAGAACGTGGAGCTGTTGCCCTTTCTAGCCCAGCCAAAAGCCTCTGGGCAAAACCATCCTGAAGAATTTTAGAAGAATTTTTTATGGCCTAATTTTCCCATATGCCAGTGGGTTTAACCTTAGAAACTTTCTGGCCATGTGATTGTGTTCGTAGGAGAAAAAGATCATGCTTCTGTTATGATCTGTAGTTATTCTTGTTAATCCTTTTACTCCTTTTGGTAGAGAAGTTGTGAAGCTGTGAGAAATGCTTTTGACTATCGTTTGCTATCGTTTGCTTTTGAAGTTGATTTCCCCCATATATATAGTTAACCCGTTGATTATTTTAACCTTGATGTTCGCTGCTATAGTTTTTTAATTTAATTTTTTATTATATTTAACTAAATTTTGGCAAAATGCCAGTTTGGTTCCAAGTTCTTTCTAAATAACATCTTAATAGTGATACATAACAAGAAGTAACTCGTTTACACCTTCAAGTGCAAAATTTTAGTGTCTACTGGTATAAAACAAACAGGTTCCCATGTCTTATTATTTTCCTTCTTGTTTGCTGGAAACACGTTCTCTACATTTTTTTTTTCTCTTATTCAATTTCTTGAATCTCTCCATCCTTTGTAACCTTTGTAGCTTCTTCATTCAGTTTGACCTTCCCTCCACAGCAGCCCTTTGCACCATGTGTATTGTTGACCTCTACTTTTTTTCTGCAGCAACCCTGAACTGTCTTTCCCATCTCTTGCCTCCTCTCCATAAACTCTGAATTTTCCTTCCAAACCTCTCCATTGGAATAAACCTCTTTCTTCCATATTGGAACAGTTGCTTTTAACTCATCAATAACAAACTTACAAGCATCCAAAGCATCAGCGCGATGAACAGCTGATACTGCAACAAAGACACTAGTTTCTCCAACTGGAACTGAGCCTAGACGTTGTGCAACCGCAATAGAGTGGATATTCCAGGATAATCTAGCAGAGGAACAAATGGACTTGATCTCACGGATTGCCATTGGTACATATGCTTCATATCTTAGCTCCACAACTATTTTCCCTTCAAAGGTATCACGCGTCGTGCCTGCAAATGTTGCTATGCCGCCAGCCTGTGGAGCACTGACATAATTTATGTATTTGGCAAGATCAATAGGGTTATTCTCTTCTAATATTTCAACTAGAGTTCTATCTTCACTGCCCATATTTTTTCAGATCCTTTCTATCTTATCTTGAACTTTCAATGTTTAAATCGTCCAGTTGAACTCTGTCGATTGGCATAAAAATCTTAGGGACCAATTAGAAAGTAAGGATGTGGCTAACTGGTCCACACTCCACAATTTTGCATTACAGACCTGAAAAAAATCTGTCAAATAGAAAAATAATGCATTATTCTGTGACTGAAGGGATATAAAAGTTGGTATATATATCACTATCAAATACCCTTTTGGCTTTTGAAACACAGAGAGGCAATTTAGGGCTTGACCAACTTGAAACCCAGATTAAGATTTTGCAGAATGAAAGATCATGCTCATGAAATTTATGAGCCAGGTTCATTTACTGCAGAGTGAAGAATTGTAGTATAATAAATAAAGGTCATTGAAGGCTTTTAAATGCAGTTAAAGCAACATATCAAAATAGAACTAACAAATTTAACAATAAAAAATAAAAATTGATAAGAAAATTGGGGGAATTTTTCTCTCAGATTCATATAGTTAGCAAATAAATAATTACTAACTGCGAAAACAGAATAGAATGAAATACAAATGCAAAAATTATGAGATCTTATGTTAGGTTAGGGTTTTGGGCAGCAAAACAATAGATGGATCTCTTTCTAGTTCATATATTAAAAGAGAACAAGAAACAGAGAAAATGATAGACAAGGATCAAACCTCAGAAGTAGAAGTGGAGGAAGTTTAGAGGAAACCGAAAGAAGGTTGTTGCAGTAGCTACGCCACCACGGACGGAAGGAGCTGCGGTGGTGTTGAACGTCAGTGGACGGTGAAAGGAGCGAGTTTGCAAAGTCAGTGCAGTACAGGAGTCCACGTCCTCAAGTCCCGATTTCTCGATTGAAGGAGGGTTAGGTAAAAAAAAAAAAGACAAAACGGTGCCGCACCGCGTTTGCTATGTTTTTAATTTTAAATTATTCAAAACGATTTAATTTAAGAGATAAAACTAGAGTACTGAATTAAAATTTCTGTACCATTGCAGAATTTTTTTTCACTATTAGATTTAAATTAGTTGAATATAAACCATCTATCTATATCTATGTATATACATAATCCTAAAAAAAAAATATTTTGAAATTATTGATGTGACGGTCTGCTTTTTGAACATTCTATTTTTCCTCTTTTTAGAAAATTTAAATTTTTTTTCTTTTATATTTTTCTATATTTCAATTTGATATATATTTTTTTAAATTATTTTATCTAAATAAATATGTATCACTTTGAATTTTTTTTGAATACTTTACTATCCATAAAATAATTGAAATATAGTATTTATATTTGTCCAATTGAAATAGAGAAAGCATATTATTGTATAAATATGAAATTCTAATAGAAAAATTAGTGAGAATTCATATCCAGTGAATTATCTAAATTTTTAATTTGAAGCTTTTACTAAACTACTTAACAATGCTTAACACTCTTTCAGTCAATCGATATATGTTATATTAAAAGATCATTATACAAATTCAAAATATAAATTATGAAATATTAATAGGATGTAATGCTTAACAAACTCATAAAGAATTAATAAGAAAAATACCAAAAGTTACTGTATTCAAACTCTCATAAAAAAACATAGAGAGAATTTTTAATGAAAAATATATTTTTCATTAAATTAGTTAAATACAAATACTCAAATATTAAAGGCTCCCGCTCTTCAAAAGAATTGCCATGTCAACATTCAACAAAAATTCATGATTCTCCTTTATTATATATAATGATATGATAAGAGATCCCACTTGAGCAAGAATTTGAATTTTGTAAGGAAATTAATTACTAAAATTAGC
>CANUEP010067043.1:0-20415 GCA_947857235.1 Jatropha podagrica | reverse complement strand
TATTTATATAATTATTGAGTTTAGATGAATTCAGGTTGAAAATAAATATTTGGTAAAATTGTTAACGAATTATATTTGAAGATTTTAATTAGTTAGAATTATTATTAACAGATAATTAGTGGATTTAAATATTTATATGTTGATATATTTTGCAAAAAAGAAATTATTGATTAAAAGATTCAAATAAATGAAACTTATTTAAATGTGATAATTTTGGAGTTAGACTGATTATTGTGAATAATTGAAAAATAGATTATAGTGAATATTTTGATGATAGTTAATGTAAGGATAAACATTTGATAGAATTAATTAATATATATGTGGTGAGTTAAATAAATAACATTATTGAGAAATTATTATTATTGTTAGTGTTAAATTATAATTTCGAGTATAAATATATTTTATGGTAAAATAAATGGAATTGATATCTAGAAATATATAATTGAGAATTTTTTAATTAAAGGTTTATTATAGTTATAGAGTTTATTATAATTATTATTTGAATAATTGTTTAGTATACAAGATGGTTATCTTAGAAATCTGGATTATAATAAAATAGGTGGACAATTATATTTTTGTGAAAATAATATTAAAAATTTAGTCAAAAAAATAAAATAAATAAATATATTTATTAAATTAATTAATTAATTTCTTAATTAAATGAATTATTTATCTGATTGTATTTTCCCTACTATATGTGTATTTTACATCGGCTTCCTTTACTGTTCTTCCAAATCAGATCCCAGAATAGACCTGAATTTATTATGCGATCACTGTGAGTAATAATAAATGGTGCATACCATCATGCATACATGAATTTCATATGCATACTATATACTATTTATATTATTTAAAATAATCATGAATCATTTTCTATTTATATTGTTATATTGATATTCTTCATCTTCCAAATATAATATTTTAGATAATCTCAGTCTTTAATATATAATATTTTGGTTCCATAAATTTATATAATTTTTGCTTTTGATTGCATTCATATGTTGCATTTGTTGTATTGAATATATTTGGTGAATAATTGCAATGTGAAATAAAGTGATTTTATATCTGGGTAGAAATTGGGATGATGAGTGTCACTATGGGTCAGTAGGCCAGGTATGAAAGATTGGCTCCCCGATATATGCATATTATAATAATGAAATATTATAATAATGAAAATTGGTCGGGAGCCAATAAGTGGATTTGTGACTTCACTGACCAATTTCCACATGTTGTAAATAATGTGATTTGTTTAAAGATGCTGATGTTGTGTCATATGCTCATGAAAGTATGTCCATTTTATATATTATGAAAGCATACTGCCTGAATGTGTGGGTTTGTATTATTTATTATTATTTTCTGAGTTTAGTGAAACTCACCTCCCTTCCATAAATATTTTTCAGGAAATAAAAGTATCGTTGGTTTATAAAACTTTGCTTCATTCTCTGTAAAAATTCGAATATGTTAGTATAAATTATCTATTAATATTTATGTTTTTTCACACATTTTATTTAATTTCATAGTTAGGATGTTTAATTAATATTTGGTTATGTAAAAGAAATTATCATGTGATTAAAAAAATTATGGAGTGTTTTTTTGAATATTTGGAGACTATATGATAAGAATAGTTTGATCATATTATAACAAATAAATGTTTACATGATAATGTATTTTAATTAAATGGATATATGTTCGAGCTATAAACAATATTTAATATTAAGGTTGGCTCAGAAATGTTAACTCTGATTAATTTATAAATAATGTCATAATATAGGCTTACTATTTCTTTAGTCAAATGATAATAGAAATTGATTTTAATAGTTTAAGTTTACTACGGATCTCGAAGGCATTAAGCTTATCTAGATTCTAGTACCGATTCGGCCCACGATTTTGGATCGTGACACAAGCAAAAAAATTATGATTTATGTACACCATCGCGTAACCTAGTGATAGGTGCATATGCAATCTAATAATAAATTCAAATTTAAATCTCCTTTCTATATACTCAAAAAAAAAATTATGATTTATTATATTATAATTTGAATATTAAAATTCTCATATTTCTGTTGAAATACTTGAAAATAAAAAAAATTATAATTATAAATATTAATCTTACAATCCAAATAAAATTTAAACTTTTATTAATAAAATATAAAATGAAAAGAATGAGGAAAAATAGAAAAGGAAGAACAAGCATGCCAAAGAATGTGACATGAAAGAAATATGTAGTGAGTTTTAAATTTCTACAAAGCGGGTTATCAATTCTGGTTATAAATTTAGCAATGTATAAAAATTTCATTGCTAACCCTTTTATAAATTCTTTTGTCAACTGTGAGCCACGGAAAACGTAATTTGTTAATTAATAAAAATCAATTTATGTTATAATTTTAAAAACGAAAAAGATTTCGTTACTAACTCGTAAATAGAACCCTTTTTATTAAATTTATAACGAATCTATAATTATAAATTTATAAATTTATAACTATAAACATAAATAAAAAGGATGAAATGATTACTAAATTATAAAAAATATAAATAAAAACTATTCTATTAATTTGTAAAAATAGAGAGTTAATATTTACTAAAAAAACATGATAACAAACTTAATAATTTCAAATTAGCAAAAATTTGAAGCAATAATTCTTGATAGTAAAAAAAAGAAGAAATTATTGATAGCCAAAAACAATTAAAACTAACTAACTAACTAACTAACTATATATATATATATATATATATATATATATAGTGGTATGGTGGAAATAAATTTCTAATTAATATTAATATAATGAAAATAATAAATTGATAATAGAATTTAAATTCAAATTGAAATAAAAATATCAATAAAATTAAAAAAAATTTAATTAATAAATAACTAAATTATCCTTATTAATTAAATTAAAAATTCGTAAAAACGTTTTAGTAAATCAATATTTCCCGTTTCTACTTTATTTTTATATATATTGGATGGTTAATGTTATCGTACTTATAAAAAACATGCTTTACTTTTATCCAATCCAGCATTAAAATTGTTGTTGATTGAGAGGAAGCAATCATAATAGCAATGAGAGATATGTTGGCCTTAAAACTTCATGTTCGTTGAAAATGTGAAACTCACATTTTCCCTAAGGAATGATTCAGACACAAACAAAAATTCCCTAAAAAAGAAAGCTGAATTGACATATTTAGGAACAACTTAGTTTTATTTGTAATGAATTAATTTATCATTATCAATAAAATGTCATTCAACTGTTAATTTATTAGTCTAATTCTTTTCTTATATTGCATATTTTCAAGGGATCAAATTGTGATTGAAACACAATGAAACCATATAATTTTATTTTTTGTTTTAATTTCAAATTATTATGATTCTAGAGATTTAGCCAATTTTTTAGTATGTCAATTTATGTTGTTTTTCTGTTTACGAAAAATAATTTACCTTAGAATTTTTTTTATCTTTAAACCGCTAAAAAAACCAATCAACCAAATATTTTTCGTTTTGCAAGGAAATAACTTTCTTCCTAAAAGAAGAAAAATATTTTTCTAACATTAATAAATTTGCAATAAAAAATAAAAAACTTTTCTCAATATTTAAATAATAAATAATAAAATCAAACTCAAGCATTCATATAATAGATTAAAAAAATTAAGATTGTGCATTTAATTTAAATAAATTTTAAGATGCAAAATAATTAATTGAATATTAATTCAAATTAAGGTGTAATTGCAACTAAGTTACAAAAATTAATAAGATTATAAGATTTATTTATGGGGACAAGCCCAAGGTCAAATTCAAGCCCAAAAAGAAAGTCGAATACAAATCTTAAAAATGGTCTATTACGAGAATTGAGTACCGAGGCCCATCTTTCATATCAGCCATTAGTTGCTTCACGGAATGTTCATCCCAACACCCTACTTGTTCTGTTACAACATTTACGATTTTCACATGAATGGAATTATCATTTATGAATTGCATGTATATTTATTATAATATTTTTTTAAATTAGAATAAAATCTTTTTTTTTTTAATATTAGAGTTTGAAAAATTCGAACTTAAATCTACCGTAAAGTCATACGTACACTTACCACTTGATTACTATTTCGTGTGCAAAACATTCTTCAATTCGTTTGTTACGTATTTAGAGTTTTTTTTTTTTTGTCCATTTGTTGTGTGGGTTATTACTTAATAAAAATATGATATTTGACTTTATTTAGTTGAGGACTTTAGATCTTAATTCTCAAATATGAATATTTGATTAATAGGATTTAGTAATGCGATATGTTCCTCCATTAATGCTATTGATATATAGTGGCAGAAATTCATCATATGTTGTAAATTATTGAAAAAATAATTCAGGTAGGAATTACTATAAATTAATTAACGGACTAGTTATTATTATAAAAATTTATATTTTTTATTAATATCAACTCAAAGCAGAAAAATATAATATTATAAATTTTTTAATTTTAATTTATTATTCAAAAAGATATAAATTATTTGTTTCATTAAAAGATTAGTAAATTCAGCTGTTAATAACAAAGCTCTATATTTGGTGTATATGAATATCTATAATTCTTTGTATCATTATTAATAAATTACATTGCAACGGTAGGAATTGCTTTAATCATTGGTGGAAAACATAGAAATGATCATAGAATAATTGTACACAGACATATATATATATATACAGTACGTATCTTTTACCTTGATAGCAAGTCTTTCCTTTTGTCTTGTTTTACCTGTACAAACATTGGAGATCTTTGCTTTATTGTCCCAAAAAGAAATTGAAACTAAAGAATATTTCAAGTTTTTTTTTTTTTAAAAAAAAAGAATTCTTTTGGGACCATTACCAATAATTTTGATTTAGGTTATTTAGATATCATTATTTTTTTTTATATTTGATTAAAAATGCAAAAAATATGTTTGTTTTTTTTTTTTTTTTTAAATTTGATACTTACCCTAATCAATAAAACGAAGAATAAACTTACTTGAAGTGTTTTAAACATCAAAGCATATATTACATAAGTTAAAATCAATAGTCGAGTTTTTGAGTTGTAGACAGAAAAAACTCAAAAAATTGTAGAAAAAAGAAAACCCCCCAACTCAACATATTCCACCTGTGTCTCCCAGTAAAGTGGAAAATCGAACAAAAGCACTTGATCAAGCCCCACCCACCTCACTATATATATGTACTAGGCCAAGAGACATGATTGGCTTATCTGCTAATTAGGTCAAGATTTTTTGTCTCTGATATATATATATATATATATATATATATAGAAAAGTCACATTCTTATGAATAAAGATGACAAAAATATATAAATCCACAACTGTAAATGAATAGCACTTGTAGCTAACCCCCATCTTCCTCTTAAACTCCGTGTCTATCATTCCTCATTAGTCACCACCAAAAGCTATATCTCCATGTCTCATTTGATGCAGACATTAATAAAATTTTGGGTCCTAATAAAGTGCATGAATCTGCATGGTTTATACGAACACACACTACCTTCAATTATTTTCAATTCGCTGGAAATTAAATAATATATAATAATTCCTTATTTCTTGGCCTCATTAAATTAATTTTAGAAAAAACCTAATTAAATTAACGGAAAAGATTAATTAATTCAGTTATCTTTAGTTGATTTTCTTTTCCAAAACATTATATATATATATATATATATATATATATATATATATATAATGTGGCTTTAACGTACGTTTGAAAAAGAAGAGAAGAGTGAAAGTAAAAGAAAAGAAAAAGAAAGCATGTGGGCAGGGTACTTTTGTCTGGGAGCTTTCAACACTAATGCACGTCCCAAATACTTTAATTTCTTTCTCTCTCTTATTTTTCATTGATAATTCTCTGCTCTTTTAATTTTTTTTATTGGAAAATTTAAATTATCATTATTTATAGTATTTTATTTAAATATCACTTTCAGTGTTAATATAAAAATATGCATCTATTAAAAAAAGATTATTAATATTTTACCATTTTAATCTCACTTGTCCTTTTATTTTTTTCCCTTTTCGATAAATATGGACTTAATATCAATCTAATCTAACTTAATTCCTTAATTATATTGTGTAATTATTTAATTAATATAAAAATTGTAAAGGCAGCTGTAGTAAACAAATATTATGTAAATTAAAATAAAAATATCAAAATACAAACCAAATTTAACCAAAAAAAAGAAAATAAAATCATATGTTCTACTCAATCTAATTCAATCCAAAATAAAAATAAAAGTTGGAGTATTTGGTAATTGCATAATATTAGCGAAACTCCTACTTTCAACCATTATTTTTTCTTCC
This sequence comes from Jatropha podagrica, assembly GCA_947857235.1. Lineage (NCBI taxonomy): Eukaryota > Viridiplantae > Streptophyta > Magnoliopsida > Malpighiales > Euphorbiaceae > Jatropha > Jatropha podagrica. The sequence continues at coordinate 14,105 of CANUEP010067043.1, read as the reverse complement.
AAACGGAGAAATTCCATTTATGCACAGGGGAGGAAAATAGATTATTTTTTCATTTTTTTCTATTTTTTTCCGAACAAGATAAAATTATTTTTTATAGTTATTTTCCTTAGCTATTTTGATTCATTTAAAAAAAATACTTCCATTCAAACAGACCGTTAATAGTCATAACGAAGAATACGTCATTTGTGAGTCAAATATTGCAGGTTTATATTTGAAAAATTACTGAAATTTAATGGTTTTGATAGAAAGAAGCTTTTTAGACCTTATTTTGTTTCCTTAATGTGTTATTCTACTTGTAGAGACCTTAAGATATAAATGTTATATATAATTATTATATAAATACTGAGAAAAAAGCGGTCTTTATCATATAATTATTTAGCGATTGAAAGCAAAACTATTTGATAAAAATGGCTATTTGATTACTAATTAAATTAAAAAAAACGGCGCTGAAATATTGACTTAAAATTAAATTCATTATATATATATAAATGATTTCACTAAATTTATATTTTCAAAATTTAGAAAAATAAAAATTGAAAATTTTGAATATTTTAGGATATCAATATTTTTATTAGTTGTGCAGTTTTTTGATTTGTTAAATATGTATGTATATGTCACAGTAATTAATTTGTCATGTTTGGCTAATTTATATTATTTCATAAATAGTCAAATAAAATTAGTGCTTATTTTATATATGATTAATGATATAAAATCAATAATCTTTTTTGAAGAATTTGAAATCCAAAATTGCTATAATTTTAAAGAGTTTTATCTGAATAATACTCTCAATTTAAAATTTTAATTAAAATTTGATAAACATATAAAATTCCAACTTGGAATTTCCCACAATATATCACTTTAAATTTTATCCTTGGCTGTTTCTTGGGAGCAGCACAGGACAACAAAAAATATAGAATGTATGGACATTATTGCAATCAAATGGGCAAAGAGGACTAAATAAAGGAGAGAAGAGACAAGCAAAAATATACCAACGTTACAATTAATACACCAAACCCCACTATATACCTTAATGTAGAAAATGGCCCCCATATGCAAACCAAGATGCAGACCAGAGCTTTATTTGTGCATTTGTGTCAAATCAAGAAGATAGAGAAGCATAGCACAGGGCCCTTCTGGTCTTCTCTCTCACACACCCACTTTACAAAATTTGGCTTCTTCTACACAAAGTTAGCCTTTGGAAGCAGCAGCCTCTTTCTTTCTCATCATCATTTTATGCTTTCATTTCTTCTTCACTTGCTTCAAGACTTTCACTGTACTTACCTTTTCCCTGTCAAAATCTTGTAATAATAGCACTAAACTAACAGGGCGGCTTTCAAAGTTATCATTATGGTGTTCTTATAATAATTCTATCATTACTAGTTTACTGCTATTTGCATTTTATTTTATAAGTATACAGCAACAAACATTTGAACTTTGGAGGGCTTTGGAGCTTGGAATCTGCATGTGTTTTATTCCATTGAATAAATATGATTTATTGAAGGATAAATAACTAAATAATTATTTAGTCTATTTATTTTTTATTAAATAATTGTATCATTCCCCACTTTTTGAGAATACTTTATGAGAATTATATGTTATGCATGTTAATTGAGAAAATAATTTTTGTTGTAATAAAACAAGTGTGTGTATATATGTATCAAATCAATCAAAATTCATCGAACTGACTAATTTGTTTTAATTCAATTCAGTTTAGAATGAATATTTCATTCGGTTTAATCTATTAATAAAAAGTTTTGATTGTATTTTTTGATATCGATGAAATCGAACCGATCGTATGTTCATCCCACGACTGTTCTGGAGGCACAGGATGGGCAACGGCGATGCTAGTCATTGCAGACTTTCATTGTTCATGTGGGTAAGGTTTTAAGAAGAAGAAAACAATTTTGGAGAAGATGAAGTATTTTTTAGTCCCTCATTGTTTTGCAATTTTTCAATTGGGCTTGAAAATTTTTTAATTTGTTCAATTGGATCTTGAAATTAATTTTTATTAGATATATAAAAATCATTGTCATTCCATCAAAGTTAATTAAAATCTAGAAAAAAAGTTCAACAAATTTCATAAAATTCTATGTAAAATTCTAATAAAATCTGTGAAAATCTTAGAAAATCTTTCAATTCCATCGAACTCAATAATTTTTTTAAAATCTAACATGATCTTACTCCAATGTATCCCTAAATGATTGTAAGAATTATAAAGCACGTGCCAATAATATATATATATATATATATATATAAAGGTGTGAGGAAAAATAAAATTACAAGAGAATAAAGGTATGTGAAAAGCAACATGGCAGATAAGTAAATTGCTAAAAAGGTAAATTGCCTGAGAAAATAAAAATACTTAAAAAAATATATACTTATATTGAAAGGGCTTTTCTATATAATATATAAATATAGAAATAAGGGAAAATAATGGGATTAAAACCAAAATAGGGAGAAATAATAAAATTTCCAATAAATGATTTTTTTGGAACCAGAAACCTATGGTGACAGACTCAGTTGTCTTTACTGCATATGAATGCCTCTAGGATTGGAAGAGTTCCAAGATTATTGGAAATGTGAGAATGGTGCATGGCGTGCAAGCGGATGGGAGAGATATCAGCTGAGCGGGAATGCAGTTTTGTGCTACTGCTGGACCTATTGGGCATGGGACTGGGATGCGTGGAGAGGAATTCCACTTGCTGTGTGGAATAGTTTTGTGGACGCTGCACTTTTTCCAACTCTGCAAACCTCAGGCTTTGGAATCGTTTTTGAGGAGCAAGAAGGTGTGTTTTTGTAGGCTGTGTCGGGTTTGTCTCATGGCTTGGGTTCAGCTTGCATAACTGAAGCTCTTGCACTTCGAGGGTCTATGTTGGATTAAAGAGAATCTGCTGACTGATGGGGTTTTGCTTACAGACTCCGGAATTGGTTTTAATGCTTTAACTTTTTATTTAGATGATTTTTTTAAATTCGGTTGTGTTATTAACGATTGTCAAACAATTTTAGCCCGTAGAACAAATATTTGTGTTAGGTGGATTCGTCGTCAGGCGAATAAGAGCACTAATACTCTTGCAATTGAGTCCTTTAGAGAACACTTGTTTAGAGTGTGGGATGTAATTCCTGAGTGCTTGTTTCAATTTTATCATAATGGTTAATGCACCAGTAGTTTCCTTTAAAATAAAAAAAAAAAAATAGAATGTCTAATAGTGTTATTAATGAAATATCTTAAAATAATTTTTTTTGTCATTTAAAATTTTATATATTAAATTTTTACGCTTTGCACTGTTGACAATAGTTACAATAATTTGAAAGCTCATTAAGAACAGTACAATTCATTATAAAGCTCGTTCGGGCAAAACAACCCTATAAGGGGAAGAAATTAAATGTTACAACATCAAGAATTGAATTTGACCTAGTCACTACACTAGGGCTCACTTGCAAATATTTTAAAATAACTTTAGTTATGATTTATTAGAAACTTACATTTTTTTTTAATAAATAACTGAGCAGTTAAAAAATTTTAAGTTTTACCTTTTTTTAATTTATTTTTTAGTAAATATATATGATAATGAGGTATTAAAAAATTTTCATATTTTATTTTTAAATATTTATTCTATTTTAATTATAATTTAAAATATTTTATTTAGCATTATTAATATTTTTTATTTCTTTATATTTGTATAATTGGTTGCATATATTTTTTAAAAAATAAATTTTTAAATAAAATATACATAATATTTTATTTAGAAGAGAGATAAAAAAGAAAAAAAAATATTTTTTATTAATATTTTTACGTTTGTATGATTTTGTTAGATATATTTTTTAAATAATAAATTTTCAATTAGAATATACATAATTAAACCTTTTAAAATTTATTTTTAAACAAAATAAAAATGAACATGTGTATTTAGGATGATGAATGGTTAAAAATTTTAATTTTAAAAAAATATATAACATTCTATTGTTATATTATATATAACTATTTATATTGAAAGGTTCTTTGTTAGGGCATGTTGTAGAATCGTACATATATAGTTATAATAAATTTTAAATAATAAATAATAAAAATAAAAAATTCTAATTCAAATGCACTAACTGTCATATTCACATTAATTTTATTTAAAATACTGTTTTAACATTATAAAAATTTAAATAATATAAAAAAATTATAATTAATATTTAATATAAAAAAATAAAAATGAGTATTAATAACAAGTATAAAAAACTAGCAAATGATTGTAGAAATTTATTTTCTATATACTTGTAAGAAAAATTAATGGTGTATTTGGAGAGAATATAATGTTTCTTTTATGTAATTTTTTTATTAATTAATTAATTTATTTATTTTAAATTTACAATTTAGAACAATAAAAGAAATAAAATACTTAAATAAATTTAGTAACTGATAACATAATTTGCTTTCTAATATCAATTTATTGACTTGGCTTTATCTTTCGTTTTTGCTATTAATATTAAATTTCATTAATTTATGACATTTCCTCTTAAAGAATAGATCAAAATTTGAAATTCAAATTAATAATTTTTTTAATATGTCCTATTATATGTTAAGTTCTGAAAAGAGTTATTCTTAATAATAATTTTTTATTTTTTATTCTTTTTCGTTATTGAATTAATTTGTAATTACTATCACTTTAATTTAGTAAAAAATTTATATCTCCTTCCAATGGATAAATGACCTTTTGATGATTAAGCATTTTAATTTTTTTTTATTATTTTTCTCTTATATCCTAAATTTATTTGACTTGAAAGAAAATAGTGTTTAAGAGATAAAAAGAAACTAGAACTATATGTTTTTATTTTGGATCACTTTTTAGAGTTTCAAGAATTTGTGAGTATGCACATATATTTTTTCATCTAATTCAAGTAATACTATTATTGTAACCAAAGTGATTAATATTATCAATTCAGATATCTTTTTATTTACCTAGCAGTAAAAATAATTTTTGATTATTTTTATTCTAATTGTATATAGATATTGATTTTTGAGATTAATGGCAAGAGGTTAGGGATTGAGTGATAATTTGTTTTTCTTTTTGAGCATTTGTTAAGGTTTTAAAAATACGTAATTATAAATTAGAGGTTAAAAGATTAAATTTAGGGATTGGACTGACCTCTATTTTAAAACCACTTATTATATAAAAATAGAATTAAGTAAGAAGTAACATTACGAATAATTTGTATGGAAAGTATAATACAAATTAACTAATTGTATTTATTTTAATATAAACAAAAAATTATGTTTTAATATTATATAAATTAAAAAAATACAAAAATGAATATAGTCGACATGCAACGAACGTAATAAAAAAGACCAGTAAAGTAAACAATAGGAATTTAAATGATAAGATATTGGAAATAAACTTTGAGTGAAATTATGTAGGTGTTGGAGGTCTTCTTCTACATCTTCTTCTTGAATTTATAATCTTTCATGGAATGTTTTAGAGCATCAACAGTCTTCATACTACGTCTTTTTTGAACATGAAGAATGTACCCTAATGCACCATTGCTTCATAGTTGCACGCCCTTGAACATGGTGATCACGGTTATGAAGATGACTTGTTTCTTCCTCAATCCTCAATCTCTACCATTGTATCTTGTTGATTGTGGCAATCATGGTGATAGGCTCTGACTGTACATCTGATCATTAGTGATTGATCCATGTGTCACTTAAAATACTCTAACAAACAACAATTATGCGTAATTACATATTAAAGTAGAGTCATTGATCCGATCTAAATAAATATTATTATTAGTTTGATCTATAGATGAAGCTATGAATATGATCTAAACAAGTGTTTTTATTATTTAAAATAGCCAAATACATACATTCTCCTCCAAATTTGAAGTTTTAATATTCTATTAATAATATTGGAAATAATGGTGTTTTGAGATCGTAGGTTGCTTGTGGGGTTCTTATATCTACCTCAAGTGTATTGTTTTCTTTCTTTTTTTTATAAAAAAAGGAACTGAGTTCGATGGATCCTTGTATATGGTGTACAGAGCAGAGACGCGAAGGTAAGACAATTAATTTGGGGGAGCCAAATGGAATTTTTTTAACTTTAAAGGGGCCAAATATGATTTTTTTCTACACTCTAAAGGATTAAAATGGATTTTTTATAAGAATTTTTTCGGGGGCCACGACCCCCTTAGCCCATGGAGCTCCGCGCTGGTAGTGTGGTTCTTCCATTGTTGCAGCGGATACAGATTAGTAGTTCAAGATCTCACATAATATACGTAAAAGGCTTTTATTATGGTAAAGAATTTGAAAATTTTGTATCTATACAGATATAGTTTTATTTGTGACATTTGGCATGCTAACTTGTTATAGCAGGTAAATTTTGCTTTTTTTTTTTTCTTTTTTCTTTTCAAATTCTTTTTTTTTATTTTTAGGAAAATTTTTGTAATTATGTATTATGAAATAATGATGTGATTTTACATAAAAAATAGATAAATAAAAGTCTTGATATAAATATTAAAATTCTTGAAAATATTTAACCACAATAAATAATTTTTTTTATAAAATTTTATAAATGATTTCAATTAATATCATTTATTAAAATATTTAAAGATTTGAGTTATAAAAATTAAAATATGTATTGATTTAAATTATTCAAAAGATTATTGTTGGTGCTTTACATATTATGCGATTTATAATGTAAGTAATGATATAATTAAAATTTTCCATCATTATTTAATTAATACTAAGTTTGCATTAAATAAATACATTTTTGAGATTATAAATGTAGTTTTGATATACAAAATAAATTTTCGATTCTTTTTCAAATACCATATAAAAAATTAAATGACTAGAATTAAAGATATTATAAAGTAATTTTAGTATAATAATCGTATGTACAAAAATCATTATGAGCATAACAAAAATTTTAAAATTTTAAAATAGTATTTATATGATTAATTTTTTTCAGGAAAATATATGTTCTATATTTTATTTTAGAGGAAAACTATTCACTTAGTATATTCTTTGTGTTAATTGTTTATTTAAAGGATACTTTATATTTACTGTTGTTAAATAGTTTCAATAGGTATCATTTGACTCAAAATAATATTTTAAACATAATAATAAATAAAATTAAATAATCCATAAACAATAAATGATCCGTTCATTTAAAAAAATAAATGACCAATTTAGTTATTAAATATTTTTAAATATTATTTTTATACTTAATAATAAAAATTTAGTTACAAGATAAAAATAAAAATTTTATTTTTTATTATCTATTTTATAGATAGCAGGTCATCTAGTTAACTTTAGATTTAATGATTGATAATTAAATATTTTAAAATTAACAGTGGATAAGAATTCTGTATCAATATAGAAAGTTTTATTTCTGCACTGTAGTCTTATCCATGTAAAAAAAATATATGAATTAATAAAAATTATTAAAATTGTCACTTGCCAAGGGCAAAAGATAGATTTTAATAATTTTATTTTCAAAATCATATATATAACGGGCTAGCTAACATACTGTTGGCTGAAAGCAAAACCAGCCAAATCATAAGACAGCCACTGATACAGGCAGCAGGAGGAACCAACAAGACATGGATGTCTATAGGAAAGGAAGAAGCAAATTTTGAGAGCCAGTAGAGCACTGCATTGGCCTCCGGATACAAGTGCACCAGTAGAGCACCAGGAACATATCGCAACAGCGAATCTGTCTGACTAGAGAAAGGAGACTTGCTGAAGGTTCCAACGATCCCTCAACAGCAAGGAGACTCACTTTCCACAAAAATATGGGAGAGACCACATTGAATAGCCAAAGCAATGCTACTAAGTAAAGCCCAAAGTTTCACACCTAAGACTCAAGTTATGCCAATATTAGCAACGAAATCTCTGCGCCAAACACCCTTCGTATCTCTCTAATAAGCCCACCTGCATCACCCTTGACAGAAACAACTAAGACAGACGCATCAGTGTTTATCTTCACAAAATATTTAAATAATGTAATTATTATTTTCAATTAATTGTCGTAAAAATATATGCCATGCAAAAATGAAATAATTATTTTTATCATAATATTGGTTAGCATTAGTTACGATAATTATTGTTATCATTAAAATAAAAAATAAATTAACATCATAATTACATATTATAAAATATTTAAATATTTTTATTAAATTAAATATGAATATTGCAAAATTATTTATCTACAAATGATTTTACAAAATAAATTTTTAATGAAAAGTGAAATATTAAAAACTAACCTATAGTCAATCAATTTCTTTGCACAGAACGAGAATGAAAAGTAAAATTAATAGTCAAAGTAAAAGGAGAGACAGTCTAGAGAATTGATGGCTAAGATCGTTTTTGGTGGACTAATAGGTTTTTACTTTTCTTTGATAGATTTTTGTTATAATGTTGATTTTCGTATTTGTAATTGTCATTTTTTTCTATTTTGATATTTCAACAAAAAAATTGTGATAATATTTGTAGAAAAAAGAGAAAATTAACTTCTTAATTACGTACATTTGACCAGTTAAAAGAAGCATAACTTTTTCGTTCTAAAAAAAAAAAAAATCCCAAATATTTTGCATTTTAAATTTGAAATTTCAACAATAATTACGATCAATCTCATGTATATTTGGCTAGAACTAATTGACCCAACCAACATAGTTTTGCTCACTTCAGGATTATTATTCGGTTCGGTAAATTTTTATAAAATAATTAAAATTTTATTTTGATTTGATTTTTAATTTTTATTAAAATAAAAAAATAAATTCTAAACATTCAAAAAATAATTGAAATCAAGCCCTTTCTCCCTATATATACTTGATTTTACATTTTCACTGATTAATTTAAGATATTTAATGAATAAAAAATAATATTTCAAAACTATTAATGAATTTAATGTTCAAATTATTAATTTATTTATAGTTTTAATAATAGTTGATAAATCAAATAACTTATAACTCAATACATTAATTTATTATTACTGGTGTTTTTTGTTTTTTGACATGTGTTGTATGTTGTCAATTACTCATTATTTATTATTATTTTTTCTAATATTAAATATTAATTATGATTTTTTATATATCATCTAGATGTTTTATACTATTAAAATATAATTATATATTTAGATTAATAAAATATTATATATTCTTTTGAAATTAAAAATTTAAATTATTCCCCATTTCATTCTTCTCCCCCTCCATGGCCCACCCATGCACACCCAGAGATATATTCAATAAAAAAAATTAACAATTTGAAAAGGCTTAATATGTATAATCTATTTTTAAAAATATATTTAATCAAACTATATAAGTATAAAGGAAAAAATATTAAAATAAAAAATATATTTTTCATTTTTTTTTACCTCTCATAAATTAAATCTTTTAAAGTATAATCAAAATAGATCAAATACTTAAAAAATAAATTTTCAAGAACAAAAGATAAAAGATTTTCAGATGCATGGTTGTCATATATATTTATTTAAAAAATAAACTAAAAAAGGATATTTAAAATATATTTTGAAAAAAATATTTTTTTAAATATAAATTATTTTTAAAAAATAAACAGAGCCTTAGTTTATAAAAACATTTTATTTGATTCTTTAAAAAAATAAAATAATAGTACAACAAATTCATCAATTGGATATTCATATCAAATGTAATTAATCTAAATCTTGTTAAATTCATAATAAATATTATTCTAAAATTTATCATCTCAAATCTATATATCTATGTATCTATCTAATCCTAATGTAAAAAGAATTTGTAAAAATCTGATTTGGTACTCTTCTAGTTAGCCATTCGTATTTTTCTTTTTTTATAAATGATGATTCTTTTAAATGTTTTTATAATAATAATAATTAATCAATATATATTTAGAGATAATCATCCAATATAAAACTTTTGAATTTTTTACTTTAAAATTTTAAATTTTTCAATGAAAGGCCAGTATTTATTTATTTATTTATTATTACTAGTTTTGTTTACTAAGGTAGGAGATTATTATTATATAAAATTAATTTAAAAAAAATTAAATTCAATAAATACATTTAAAATAATAAAGATTATAAATAAAATTTAGATATCATTTATATTAATATTCTTATAATTTAATTTTATATTTTTATTATCTAAATATTAAAAAATTATATCTAAAAATTATATTTTAAAATTAATATGTATTTACAATAATTATTTATATCTACAATTTAATTTTAAATTTGAACTTTTCATTTTTATTAGATCATTTAAGATATTTTTTTAAATTTAAAGTTTAAATTTATTACTGTTTTAAAATAATTATCTAATCTATATTTGAATTTTGAATATTTTTAATTTTAAATTAGATAGTTTAATTTTTTATTTATGTATCTTGGTTACTATCATAATTGAAAATAATCAATAAAATAAACTTGCAAGTGAAATAATTTTATTTATCATCATTATACTTGAAAAAGATCAATTTAATTTTTTAGCAATAATTATGTGGTACAACTATCATTTATTATTTAATATTCACTATTAAGAAAATAATAAATAAGCTTGGTTTTTCTTTTATTTGCAGTTGCAAAAAATATTTAAATACAAAAAAAATTTATATAACCGATTGCCAAAATTATAATAATTTCTTAAAATTGAAAAATTAACATAATTCATTTTTTAAATTTTCTTGATAAAAATCACAAAAATTTAATTTTATCAATACAAATAAGAGTAATTGATCTTCTTTTAGCATGGATAATTAACAAGTATATCAAGAATAATATTTTTAAACAAAATAAGTAATTTTATCAAACACTTAAATATTTATTTTTAATCAAAATATAATTTAAATTTAAATTTAAAATTAAAAGTAAAAAACTAAACTATATATACTTTCAATGTTCATGGGTATAAATGGACTTAAGGATACCTATTATTAGAAAATAAAAATAATCTAACTATCTCAAGGGCAAACTAGTCCTTCTGCTGCCACATACAGAATAAACAGAATTCGAAACTTAAAAATAAAAATACACTTTATTTAATTTAATTTATTCTTATTATCTTTTTTTTTTAAATTTAAATAAAAAAATGAGTATTAACTTTTTAAATGTGCTTTGGAAATGTCTTCTCATTTCTTTTCTGCACAATCCTCAGTCAGGCGATTTCGTGCTCTCTCTCTCTCTCTCTTACTTACTTTTATTATTTTCTTTTTGTTTTCCATCTTTGACTCTCTCTGTACTTTTATTTTACAACGAGGACTCCTCTGTTTCGTCCTCTCTTCCCTTCCCTTGTTCTTTCTCCGTCCGTTTCCTCTGCCACCGTGACGTCCCATTTCTTGTATTCCGTCGGTGCTAAGCGGTTTCCATTCGTCGGGAAACCGCTATTCTTCAGCTTGAAGAAACGGCTGTTTGTTTCTTTTGCCTCGTTAGTGAACAGTGGCGATCACTAACTTTGACTTGGAAACTTTTTAGCTTCTGAACAGAATTGTAGATCTGTTGAAGAGTTGATTTTTGGCTTAGATAGAGAAAGAGAGGAGAGGAAGAGTTGGAGGGCGATTTGATGTGACGAGTTAGTAGATGGTATATGATGAACGGAGCTCCGGTGAGCGATCGGAGAGGGAGGTGGAGTTTTGGTAAATATCTTCACATGGAATGGCAGATCTTGTTAGCTACGGTAATGCCGAACGTGACATCGAGCAGGTTCTCCTCTTTCTGCCGTTTTTCCTTTTCGTTTCTCCCTTGATTTTCTTGCTGCTCTCTTGCCTTAAACTTTTTGTCAAAGTTGGGCTTTTTTTCTTAATTTCGGTCTAATTTTGTCAAAATTTTACTTTTCGGTTTATTTATTTTTATGGTATTAAAATTAGTTCGAGGTGCGAAATGCCACCGAATTCTGCGGCCAAATTGTTGGTTTTCTTATTTTTTTTTTTATTTGAAGCTTATAGAGATGAAAAATGTCAGCACCTCCCTTTAATTTTTGGTTATGTTATATGACTTTAAATTTAAGGGAACAATCACAGTCATATTTTTCCGATGTAAAGTGGAAAAAAAATTTTACAACCTTGTTGGGTCATGAATGCATAATAATTTTCATGACTTGTATTTTCTTTTTGCAACTTTTTAATTGCCTATTTTTGGCTATGTAAATGGATGCTTGGAAGTTTATTTAGTGGAAACATGACATTGTAATGGGAAGAAGTGAATATTTGCCTGTCCAATTCTGAGACATTGGCTAATGTCACCAATAATGTCAAAAATCCATGGTGGCTATCTGTTTGGACTTGAAGAAATGAGTATTGTTGGGGGTATTATCAATAGGTCTCATAACATGTTCTCTTGTTGCAAAAAACTTGATTTATTCTTAACTTTGCAAATTTGTAAGGGTTGACATCCATTTGTTAGGGGTTGTAGAGAATTGTTCTATTTCAAGCAAGATTAGTAAGACGTTCAAAGGAAAAAAAAAAAAAAGATGCACCTTTATGACGTATTTCCTTGACAAGCCTGCAACCTGTTTATGCCATTCAGCTGGAAGTGTCAGAGTTTAGTGGCTTTAATACACCAAAGTCCGTGCAACGTATTTAACTGAATAACAAGACACCTGATTTTTTATTTGCATGTGATAATATGATGGCTGTTACCAATGGAGTTATTGTTATAAATTATGTTTCTATCTTTTGCAGGCATTAATTGCTTTGAAGAAGGGTGCTCAACTTCTGAAATATGGTCGCAAGGGAAAGCCTAAGTTTTGTCCGTTCAGACTTTCTAATGTAAGTTTTTTCCCCTTGGCTTGTCAGCCTTTAATAGGGGGACACCCTCGAAAATCAGTGCTATAGTTTCTGGTTGAGGTGAAATTTCAAGATCACAGTGTGCTCCAATGTGATGTGTATACGTAGCTTTTGTGTTTCTCTTTTAAATAAAGCAACTTGTTGAACCCTCTCTACTTCAGTAACTTGCAGTGTTGGAAAGTATGTTCTTGATATTTTTTGTATATTACTATCTTGTTTTTCAGATGATTGTTCCATTACGTTTATATAACCATCCTGTGAGTTGGTGTTAATAATCACAGACTGCTATGTGTTCCATATATATATATATATATATATATATATATATATATATATATATATATATATATATATATATATATTTATATTTTGAAACTTGTCTATTACTATGATGTGTTTATTCTTCTGATTGGTTCTCATAATCTCCACAATTTGACTTTTGATCCTGCAACTTCTTGCTTCTTTCCCCTGTTCTCTTCCTTACCATCATATCGTCACTGTTCTCTTTATAAAATTACAGGATGAAACAACTTTAATCTGGATTTCAAGTAGCGGCGAAAGAAGTTTGAAGCTAGCTTCTGTCTCTAAAATAATTCCTGGACAACGAACTGTACGATTTTTATTTCCTTATGCATCAATTTGTTGCTTTCTATCATGCTTTGTAGAGTATTCCTGCTGATTAGTTTTAGTGGTTAAGTCCATGCATATTCAGAAAAATATTCTAAGGACCTCTCTTCAATGTGCTGCCAGGCTGTTTTCCAACGTTACCTCCGTCCTGAGAAGGACTATTTATCTTTCTCTCTTATATACAATAACGGAAAGCGATCCCTTGATCTGGTTAGTGATGATATTGTGATATTGCTGTTAGTTCTTTTTAAATCTGCTTAAACTGTGAATCTTATATGCTGTTGCCTTTTAGATTTGCAAGGACAAAGTTGAGGCAGAGGTGTGGATTGCAGGCTTAAAAGCATTAATATCCTCTGGTCAAGGTGGACGGTCGAAAATTGATGGATGGAGTGATGGAGGCCTTTACCTTGATGTAATTGCACCTATTTTGTACTTATGTACTATTTTTAACATTATTGTTCTTTTATCCCTCCCCCAAATACTATCTTTAGTTCAGTCTTGTTTCATCTTTGTGAATTATATCCAATCATTAATGCTAATCATTTTGAATGTCTAGTTCAGTTTGCAACTTTTTTTTCTTGGGACTCTGTTTCTTTTTTTTTTTTTTTTTTTTTTTTTTTTTTTTTTTTTTGGGGGGGGGGGGGGGGGGGGGGAAGGGGGGGGGGGATTTGTTTTTAAATTTTTAAAAAAATTTAAAAAAAAAACAAAAAGCAAAAAAAAAGAG
>CANUEP010066913.1:0-42173 GCA_947857235.1 Jatropha podagrica | reverse complement strand
GTAGGCACGTTTGGGATCTAACCCCGAGCGACAAGTCGAAATCATCAAATTTCAATCATTCACCCTGCAAAGCATTCATCCATAGGTTAGTTAATCAGCATGACATAGTCTCGGGATCCATCTCGGGTTTGCATACCATGCCTTAACCATTGGGTCATTAATCTAGTAATTAGGTTAATTAAAATTGGAGTCATTTAGGGTTTTCCTAGTTTACCCTTAAATAATTAAACCAGGTGGCGACTCTCACATTAAGTGCATTTCTATCCTTTTGCATGCGCATTTACGCATATGCATTTTCCGGGGGGTAGGGGTTCACAACCACGACTACCTCTTCTTCTATAGGCATCCTAAGCCTGACCTCTCGACACCATACTAGCTCTCTCTATTTATTTGAAGCATATTAGTATTGCATACCATGCATACGCGACATTCATGGCACATTTTTTTTCTATGTTGTTCTTTAAATTATAGGTATGTGCTCATCAAAGAGCATTGCCATTGCAAGCTTCAGCCTCACCACTTCAAATAGTTGTCTCACCTCATTGTAATCATCGATGGATACCTAGAGAATAAAATAAAGGACATCAATTAATAAAGGAAGCCAATAGAATGAGGGCAAATTAGTTTTAATAAAAGAAAGCCAAGACTTACATGGGTACAACTAGGTAAAGTCATCTAGTATAGGCTCATAGTATTGGCGACTTGCATACCTTGTAGGGGTGTGAGTCTCCCCCTGAGTGCCATGGGAAAGATTTAAAGGACAATATCTAATTAGACAATCCCATTGGTCGGTTCCTCATGGAACTAGTAGGAACTCCTTACGATTCCTTTTATTTGATTATGGCTCAGTATAATGCTTATGTGTGACGAGTTCTCTCTTTGGAGTGCTTTGTCGGTGTGTGATGTGTGAGAGTCGCTATCTTCACTTTTTTTTTTGGAAAAGAATAAGGAAAAGACCCAGTGATTGACTCCTTTTTTAATTTTCCTTTTAGGATTAAAGCACTAACCTTGAATGATTGAGTTCGGGGACTTAGTTTTTAGCTTCTTTTGAATAAATCTCGTAGTTTGGGTTTTAATAAAAAAATCAAAATATTATTTTGCATGAATGTCAATTTATTGATGTATGATCATACTTATGATGAATGGAAATGTTAGAAATAAAGTGCTTTAAAAGCATAAATAATGAAATAAAAAGTGCAATTCAAAGGGGAGCCCGACTCTCGCCTTGTTTTATTGAGGATTTTAGGTTATACGACACATTCCCTTAGTCCCGACTAGTTAATTTGGTTAGAGGCTGCTACCTAGGTTGAAATCCTAGATATGCCTTCATACCTCATTTATGCGAGGATCAGGGTACACGAGGTTCAACCATCAATTAGGATGGTAAGGTTTAAGGGTTCCACTCATGAAGTGGGCTTATGGGATGCTGTATGGATTATGCTTAGGGTGCTGGAGAGACTAGGCTTAGTCTAAAAAATTGGTTTTGTATTGTGCGCTGGACGGACCAAGCATAAAGCATTTTGAGTGCTGGATAGACCAGGCTTGATAGTTATAAAGTGCCAGATGGACCAGGCTTAATTGACAAAGATTGAGTTTAATTATATACAGTAGGTTGGGGGGATTGAAGGTTAAAGGGAGTGAGCGTGCAGCTTCAGAGTTCCATGATGGTAAAATGATGAAAGAGGTTGAGTCTTCCTCTAAATATAGCAAAGGTAGAGCACGAGGACCCAAACTTAGTCTTAATAAACTATATAATATTCAACTTTAGTCTAAGGAGCACCAAAGTGTTAGTGAAATTTGAAAGGATCGACTTTTGAGAACCAAGTCAGGTTTTAACTTAACTAAGGAAGAAGAACAAAGTCGGACTTTATAGCCTTAGAATTATTCAAAGAGGGAGAAATAAAGTCTTAAATGCTTGAAAAGCACTCAATCAAACAATAAGAGGTGCTTGAAAATGAAAGGAAAGTGCCATACCGATGATGGCTACTCGATAAGCCTCTACCAACACCGATATGCATGTAATTGGTACCAATAGTGGACAACTCGATACCAGTCAGGGTAAATCACTACTTTGCCCTGTTGGCTTGATTTTTGGGTTTTTAGGCTTTTGGGTGTCTGTTAGAGGCCCAATTTGATTGAGTTGATTCTCATGTGGTTAGATCCGTAGCAGAATTTCCTAGAGCTTGGATATAAAATAATGCTCAACAGTTTGTCCCCTTTGAAAGATCAGAGTTTATCTTGGTCTAAACTTTCAAGTCTCAATTTAAGCTATTCTTATTAGAATTTGTCTAAAAACCATATCTTGCAAGTAATGGTGATGTTTGGAACATCTTGTGAAAATCTCATCTAATTTTGAGAATATTGTTCTAGAATTGGTCTCATTCGGGTGATTTTTTAGGCCTTTTCTATGGAAGTTCATAACCTAGGAGGATGGAAATTTATTTAGAATTCTGTCAGGGTTGCATAGGCTAAAATTGTGTGGATTCTAAGTTAGGATGGGTCCCGAAAAGTCTAATCTTCTTGGCAAGGGCAAGGCTTGTCCTCCTTATTTTTATAAACTGGGGGGTGGTTGAGCCTTATTTGCCCCACACCACTTTCTAGTCTCATGTTTTCTCTTTACTTTCTCAAGAAGTGGTTCTTTAAGTGAACCTTTGCCAAAATGAATCCTCCATCACCAATGACCTCATATTTCCCACATAGCGAGTCTGTGCAAAGTGGGGATACTTTTCCAACCTATCCTTTGTCTAGTTGGAATGAGCGAGAGCTAGTCCCTCCTCCACTATCAGTGCCGAGGCCTAGCTAGAAGGAACTTACTCCTCCTATTCCAGATCCATTATTCAAAAACATGCAATGCATTCGGTTCGTTGCACCATATGGCATGATCTCTTATCCTATTTCTAAGGATCTCCCAAATAACTGGCTTGAGTATCCCAAGGGTGTGCTGTTATAAAATCTCATTTTTTTGTCCAAAATGGTGTTTCCCTGAGTTTAGTTCAAAGAATGTAGTTTGTCCAAAGGACGACAAAGCCGCTGAAATGGCGCCCTTGCTCCATTGAATGCGTTTAAAGAATGAATAATCCAAAGTAATGTACCTCTACACTAAGCCGCCAAAATAGTACACTTTCTTCATTGAAGTCATTCGATGAATGCACTTTCTTCAAAGGATGACCAACCTACCAAAATGATGCACTTTCTCCATTGAGGCCATTCAAACAACGCATTTCTATCCAAGGGGCTTGCCCTATCTTTTCAGACACAGTGATTTCTCTCCAACTGCAGGGTAAGTATTTTTTGTGCATCTACTTTACACCTTGATGACATTTTATA
Source organism: Jatropha podagrica (assembly GCA_947857235.1). Classification (NCBI taxonomy): domain Eukaryota; kingdom Viridiplantae; phylum Streptophyta; class Magnoliopsida; order Malpighiales; family Euphorbiaceae; genus Jatropha; species Jatropha podagrica. The sequence continues at coordinate 38,846 of CANUEP010066913.1, read as the reverse complement.
TAAAGTAAAATCCCATTAAAGTGGGAACAAACTATAGATGCTTAAATTTTACCCTGACAATATGACTCAATGATGTTAACCTTTTTTTATCATAAAATAAGTTATGGGCATCTGATGGATGTGATTTTTGGACTAATGACCCGAGTTTAAGAAAAGTGAGTTGTTATGCCATTTTTACATTTTTGACTTTTGAGGGGGTCTCACCTCGAAACAAGGCCCGAGAAGTGCCTTGGCCGCACCCACGGTGCATGTTGGTGTACTGCCTTATCTTGCGTACCCCCCAGACCATTTTTATATAATTGGTCCCTACCCTTTTTTTGGGCCCACCATTAGCCCGTGCCACCTAGGCCCTAAAATTAGAGCCACTTAATCACCCCATTTTCCTATAAATAGGCCAAGGGTTTAAGGGATTAGGGATTGAAAATTTTTCTAACAGAAAAATCTTGCAAAATATTTCTAGCTTCAAGATTTGGAGTATAAAAAATTTTTATATGCTCATATCTAAAGAGATATTCATTTTTCATTAGACCTCCCTTGAATTTGATGATTGTTTTCCAATAAACACTCATCTAAATCATTGTAATTCAGATTAATCACCAAGCATCAAGGATTTTGGGTGTTCTTAGTATTTTCATGCAAAACTTGGGTTTTTCTTCAAATCAAGGTAAATATTTTAATTCTTTTGTCTTTTACTTTTCATTGGTGATAAAATCACCTTTCTAAAGCTTAGTTATGAGGAAAATCAGTGATCAACCAAATAAGGGCTTGTTTATGGTTATTAAAATCAACTTTCTAAAGCTTGATTGTGAGGGAACTCGTAATCAACCAAACAAGGATTTGTCTATGGAGAAGTGGTGCGCCTTACAAATAAGTGGCGCATGCCACTTCTCCATAGCCAAACACTCTAAATAACTCTTTTCTGAGTTTTAGTCAAGGTAAGCCCATAACAAGAGTTATAGTGCACGAGACAATGTGTGGCACAAATGGCTTCAATTCTAAAACTTAGATTTAACTTTCTATGCATTTTAATTCATATCTGTCAGTCTTTGTGGATCTAACACTAAGCATTTATACTTCTTATAGTGTTTATTATTCATTTTGACCTTAATAAACAATAATAATCAAGAAATGGATTATAATGATCATATTTGTTCATAATTCATGATGAACATCAAATTCTTGAATCTAAATCTTGAACCTAACTTAATATCTAACTTGCTTATTTTTTGCCATTTGCATTTCTACTTCTTTAATTTCCTAAAATTTAATATTCAATCTCTTTTATATTTATGCACCTTTTCATTATTTTGTTCTTTATTTATTATGTCACTAATCTCTAACCCTTAATCTTACTAATGCTTCATTTATCTTTTATTATCGAATGTTCATGCTTTGCTTTGTTATTTAATTGATGCTGAGATTCATTGTGTTATAATTATTTATGTTATTGCATGTGTATGATTTATTCTTTCTTTATGCTTTATATTATTATTTTGGGCAACATGTAAAGAGTTCATAATGAACACTAATTAATTGTTTATTTATAATATTTAAGGAATTGAGAAATTTTATTGGGATTAGCTGTAGAATGTAAATTGGATCGATGGTTTGTAACTCTTTTCTCCTCATCTTTTCTTTGAATGGTTTGGTTTTATAAGTTGATATTATGATTGATTATTGCTAATGCTTATGAATGTCATATTTTTACAGAATGCATTAAAATCAATTTTAGCATCTCAATTAAAGTTAATTTTAATATTTTGTTATGAATAATTGGATAAATGATGGAGGCTGGTTTATGATCGAGCAATTCAAATTCCTAACACCTTGTGAAGATTGTAACTAATTTTCTTACCTAGACTCTGATTATACCAAGTCAACTATTTTCAATGAAATGGTCGATTCGAGATTTTTCCCTAAAAGAGGGTGGCGATTCCGAAATTCATTCCTACAAATATAAAAGCATTTTCTCAAAATCCCATTTTCAAAATAAGGTCGCATCTTTAAAGGTGAAATGAGTTTAGCAAAAAAATAAAACTGCTTTTGTAATTGAAATAAATCTAAGCTTGTTCCAATGTCCCAAGGGCACTTCTTCAATGGTGTATGTGTGTTTGTCAAGTTAACCGTGGTCAAAGCAAAGTGATGAGTGTTGAAGGCCAATATTTGGTAAAAACCAATTAGATATTGCTTAGGGGAGAGCTCTTCTAGTTTGGATTTTGCTGAGTTTGGTTTAATAATCAATAATTGCCAAGACTTGCTAGCTTTTAGGCTAGATGAGGCTATTTGATGGATTAGAAGACAAGCTAATTTTGGAGCTCATACGTTTGCTAAAGCTTCATATATTAAAAGTGTGGAACTAGGTTATGCAATATTTGTTAACTTATTTTAATTAATTCAAAGTTTCGATATTTGCCTTTAAAAAAAGAAATTTGGTTAGATTATATACTTTTGATATAATTAAAAAGACTTGCTATGTACAAATGTTGAAGAGGAATGGTAAAGCACATCCCATCTTGAATTTATCGCTTAATTCTTCTTTTCCTTTTGGTGCAAAGTAGTTGTCGCCATATGCTTTTCAATGTGAATCTTGGTTTTTTTTTTTTTTTTCCCTTTAGCAGTGTTTCAAAATCCCATTTAAAAAATCCCGTTTCGTTAGACTTTTCTTCATTTAATTGCGAAACTCCATTTTTTTAAGAAAATAAATTATTGTAATTCTTCCATAAAATGAAATTGCCTCCTAATCCTAATTAAAATAAGAGTAAGATTTCATTATAAACTCAAATTGTCCCTTTTGTATTTTATTATCATATTAACTATCCCCAAGGGATCATGATTTTTGGGGACAAATAATATTTATTTTCTCTAATTCTCATCTTCTTTTATTTTTATTTTTATAGTGTAAGATGGATGATTATGATTAGAAGTTGGCTTTTGATCCAGAGGCCATGATCATCTCACTTAACATTCTCTTTATTCACACTTAGACCCCTTAGCTTTATGAATCTTAGTCAATTAACTATCAAAATTTACTTTTAGCTATTTATGTTATTCCACATCTCTACACCTATATTTACAACAATGCCACTGGCATTGCTATACATCTTTTTCAATCATTCCATCTAAGTTCATACCACAGTTAGAAACAAGGGTTCTTAAAACAAGAACATAAAGTTTCCCTTATATAGGAGCAAAAAAAAAGTTGAAGGAAAATACAACTTAAAATCTTTTTCGCACTCAGAAATTTACAATCTCTCCAAAATAGAGAGAAAATAAAATTATTATACTGCTTAATTACCCTTATATTATGTAAAATATGGTTAAAATTTCAAATTTACAAGAACGGTATTTTCTTTGCTTCTTCATTTTGTGCCTCTTCAAATATGAGAAAATATGTTTTATTTCCTTTCCTCCGTGTTATTTTTCCTCTAATCCAAACAAATGATCATTTTTTTATATTTCATTCTTATTTTCTTTCTCTTTTATGTTATTTCCTCTCATATCCAAAGAGAATAATACTACATTTGGATGGGAGGAAACTATGGAAAGAAAGAAAATAAGTGAGGGAAATACTGAAGGAAAGTCATTTTACTTTGTTTGGGAATAAAAAGAATAATATTAAAAGGAAAAAAAAAAAAAAAAGAAATGTTCTTATTCCCATTAAAATTCTCTCTCCAAATTGGAAAGAAAATGAGATATGTTGGAAGAAAAATTATATCATTCATTGATAATTATAATACAACAGATTTATGTTATAGATCTTAAATATATAAAAATGAGGTTAAATTTGTAAAATAATAGCTTTTAGGATAAGGAAAACAAAATTTTGCTCTCATCCAAACAAGAGGGAAAAATAATAAAGAATGGAAATCAAAAGAATTTGCAAGAAAGTTTTAAATCAAACTACAATTATTTAAATTTTTAAAAATAAATAATTAATATAAAAATACATATAATTTGATAAATTAAATGCGTAATTACTATGTAGTCTCTAAGTTTTTGTCAAATGCATAAGTAAGGACTTCAATTTTCAAAATTAGACTATTTAGTCCTTAGATTATAATTCTACTATATTTTAAGATCCAATAGTTGGTTTTACCACTAAGTGGTTATGAAATATCAAAAATAATCTTAGGAATAATTACTATATATGAACTAAAGAGTATAACATTATGAAAATAAAGGTCCTTACTAGTGCATTTCATAAAACCATAAGGACTACATAGTAATTAACTTCAGAATAATTTTTAACATTTCATAGTTACTTAATAGAAAAACTAACGGTTGCAAAACTTATAGTATAATAGAATTATAATGTACAAACTTATTGGTTCTTTCTGGGGAAAGAGCAATGAATCCACTAGCGAACAAGTTAAATTGGGAATTACAAGTGTGCCAGTTGTGTGAAGTACACCAACTGAAGAAATAAAATTGTGCTTGATTTGACTTTTAGAGTGTGTGTTTGGATTCATGGTGCACAATTCATCGGTTGTCCAACTAAAAAAAAATTTGAGTAGAGGAAATTGTAAAAAGAGCTTGATTGCTTGAAAAGTATAGGAAATTTTGATTACATGTATCAAAACAAAAGTTGATAACAGGAAATGTAGAAGAAGAGTGCTTCGAAAAAAATAAAGACAATGCTTCAAAATTAAATTGATTGTCTCATTGGAGAGTTTAATTAAATTCGTCAAAGAATTTGGTTGGGTTCGTACATTGTTCCCTTACTTCTTTTATAGGTTCCATAGGCAATGAACAAAAGATCCACTAACCACTAGTCTCCCACTTTTGTATAAGAACAATTGCTTGAGGAGTCCTCTTCTTTTTCTCAACTGCATCCCACATTTCTTTATCTTTTTCTTAATTAATTAACTAATAGAAATTAATTAATTAACTAATTACATTAAAATTAATTGGACCATAATCCATTAAACATCCCATGAGCCCATATTCACAAAATCACAAAATGGGTTCAACAATTAGCCTCCATATTAAGTTGGCCTATTGGGCCCTACTTAACATGTTAACCCATTTTGAAAAATCCTAACCCATTTATGATTAAAATTTAAAATAAAAAATATAATCCACTATATCTTTCTCTCCAGACTCCTAAAACCGTAGGATTATAATTATACTAAATGAATAAAAACAAAACCTAAAACTCAATCTTACTATTCACGACCCTTTTTCAAAATTTTGCACCACCAATACTCAAAGGAATCTATATGAAACAAACATTGCAAATCCACCTGTCTTTATCATTAACCATGATAAGTCTCTTTCCACAAAACATTTATCACTTAGCCATTTTTGCCTTTCTTTTCTTGGCCTCGATCTTGATGATCGTAGGAAGAGAAACTTTCTTTCTTTTAAATGGACAACATGGTACCAAAGCCAAAGTACATTCAGCCATGCCTTTCTTCTCCTTCATTTCTTTCTTTCTCTTATTTTTATTGTTATCTTGTTAATGGCCACTTTAACTTTAGACTATGCCATATCAAAGCTACAATTTCAATTTTTCTTTTGTTCATGAAGATTCAATTCTTTCTTTTATGTGTGTGTGTGTGTGTGTGTGTGAGATCTTGCGAATCAAGGTTGTGGCATTAAATGAAAATCCCTCACCAAATTCTATTTAAAAACTTAAGCTAGACTTGGTTGATCACCAGTTTGCCTCACAACCAATGTAACAATGGTGTTTTTACTACACATAGAGATGAAAAAGATGAGGAAAATAAAAGGGGACTCTCAGAAATTACCTAGTCTTAGTAAAAATCCAAAGGTTTTGGAAAAAAGAAAACCACGAACCTCAGAGCATTAATCCTTACTTGATATTCCATGTTTTGTTAAATGAATGTGTTTGTGGGTGTCTGATCATAAAGTTCAGGGAGTTTTCATCAAAATAATCTATAAATATTAAGACTCAAAGTTGGAATCATAAGATTTAACCATGAATCAAAATTGAATAAAGAAAATGCAAGAGTTTCCCTTCTTATGATAAACCTCCCTTCATCTTTTAAACCTTTGTCCTATTTATAGGAAAATGGGGTGATAAGTTGGCCTTTTAGGGGTTAAGTGGCAAGTGAACTGGTGGGCCCCAAAATTAGTATGGGCCCATTTTCACTAAATTGATCCGAGTGGCGTGCAAAGTGAGGCCACGCACTAGGGTACATCATGGGTCAAAGAACTCATTTTCCTTAAACATGAACCATCGGCCCAAGAATCAGAGCAATAGGACATCCTAATTTCATTTTACACCAAATAGGTTATAATCACTGAGTCATTTTGGCACAAAATTTGGGCATCTAGAGTTTGCCCCCATTTTGATGATATTTTGCTTTTCAAGCAAGGTGTCATCAAGTGTAAAGTAGACACGCAAGTAAAAAATACTTAACTAGCAGTTGTTAAAGAAAAATATCAAATCCAGATAGACAGGGTGGGCAACCTTTGGACTTAATTGCATTCTTTGAACAGCTTAGCTAAGGGAATTGCACTAATTTTGGTGGCTTTGCTAATATAGGGTGCCATTTTGTTCGGGTTAGTGGGAGAACTACGTTATAACTGTGGTTGACATCTTTTGTAGAGGAATTTGCCATTTTGATGGGTGTCACTTTGGATGAATGTTTTCTTTGAAAGACTTGATTTTAAAAAGTGTCACTTTAGACGTGTGCATTTTTTGAACAACTTTATTTTGAAATATATCACTTTAGATGGGTGCCAATTTGGATAGGTGTCACTTGGACAAGTGCATTCTTTGAACGGCTTGATTCAAAAATACGTCACTTTGGACGGTCCTACAAGACATAATTTGGCTAGTAAGAAACAAAAGCCTTTGGCCAATTAAAGTTAGCAAAGATTCCATGATAATGCCCAAAAAAGCATCCTTATATGAAAATGTGTGACTTTGCACGAAAATTTATAGAGGTGGATGGCTTTACACCAACTTCTGTGAAATTACATGATTTTGCATGAAAATATGTGAATTGATTGAGAATCGTGCCATAGCATGCAAAACGTACCTGTTGGGATAGCTATTCTGTCAAGATTCAACTAGACTTATATGGAAACCTTTATTGGAACACAACCAAGGTAATTTTGAACCCTCTTTATTGCTTTCATGCATTTAGAAAACTACAAATAAGAAAATATTAGGTTATAAATTTAATTTTAGGTTAGATTTTATCTGTTTGGGTCGATTATTGACTATCTATACCATTATGACATTCACCACTTCTCTAGAGGTGTGTGCCTCCTCTTTTCACCGCTGCCCCAATGTGGCATGGGGTCAGACTTATGGAATTCACCATTGTAATAGTGGCTAGTGCCAATGGTGCTTGGCACCATCAGTGTGACAATGTTGCTTCTTTTGATTTTTCTTTAACTTGGAATAAAATAGCATGTATCACAATGGTGAATGGTGAACGAAAATTTAGAAATGGAAATTTCCGTTTCCATTTAAAAACGGATTAGAAATAGAAAATGATATTGCATCTTTGACCATCTTTAGGAATTGATTGGAAACGGAATGGAAACGAAAATTTCTATTGCTAAAATTGGCGAGAAATGAGGGTGCGTAAAGTAGGAACGGATTAGAGACAAATTTAGAAACAGATAATAAATCCGTTGTTATTTCCATAGGGAAAAATTTCTATTTATTAGATACGGATTAGAAACCGATTTTAGAAATGGATATACGATCTATTGCTAAATTGTAAAGTAAAAAATAGAACCAAACGGCGACATTTGGTCCTCCTCTTGTTAAAAACGGATTTCCAATCCATTGCTAATCAAAAAATAAATAAATAGTGCTGTTTGGTTGTTCATGATATTAGAAACAGATATGTTGTCTGTTTCTAATGAATAAAACAAATGAAAAAAAGGCAACTCGTGAATCGATGCCATTTAATGAGTTCATAACAATTTAGCAACCTTAAAGCCCTAATTTGTTAGGTTGTGGCTTTCTCCTTCTTCTTCTACATCAACACCCTCTCCTTCCTGTCTCCCTATTGCTGCGTAAGACCGGCGGCCGTTTTGAGCTCCACCACTGCACAAGACCGGCGACACGACAACCTCCACCTGTGAGCTCCATCTAGCACTCTCTTTCTCTTATTCTCAGTGTCAATCTGTCTCCCATTTACTATCGCTCTCTCTCTCCGTCACCATCACTCTGGTCGAATTTGCTATTATCACCAGCCTACCATTCGAAGGATGGTTAGTTTTTTTTATGATCACGTTCAATCTTTAAGCCTGGTGAGACTGCGAGCCAACCTTAAATCTGCCATTGGCATCAAGCCCACCATTACTTAGGGGCGAATATGATAGAACAACATCTTCTCTCAGTATTAGGAGATGCCTAAGAGGAAGTGGAGGCAATGGAGGTGGACACAGTGGCCCAGCCTTATATGTTCTATCTACTCATGACCACTCTCTTCACCAATCAAGGGAGTGATGTGGATTTGGTTTTGTTGCCCCAGCTATAGGACCTTTATAACAGCCGCTGCTCAATCTTGAAAGATCATACTACAAGTGCCACATTCGATGCCGGAGGCACCATCGTAGCTATCAAATAAATCATATTACTTAAATTATGAATTAGAAGTGATTAAATATTTGCAAGTTTAGCAAGTAATTTTTTTGAAAATCATTTAGGAATTCCTATAGAAATACTGCAAGAGTTTTCCCTTAAAAATTTGACTTGCCAAAACAAGTGAATATAAAACACCCCCAATATAAAACTCCCAACCTCCATCAAAAACTATAAGAAAAATGCAGTTTAGCAATGGATCGTATCCATTGCCAATTAGTAATTAGTAACAAATTAACAACAGATTGGAAGCAAAAGCCAAATTAAAAAATTATCAACGGATTAGTAGCAGAATAGACATAAAATATTAGTAACAGATGCAATCCCTTACTAATTACTTACTAATTTACAAGGCAAAATTTGAGATGCAAAATTTAATGGATTAGCAGTGGTTTAACAATGAAATTTAGCATGGGATTTTACATCCGTTGTTGAAATTAGCAAGATTTAACTCACACAACATAGTAACACATTAGTAATGATTTAACAACACTAGTTGGCACCAAATTTAAATTTGTTGCTAATGTTCATGGAAACATGTTTGCTACTTCTGTAATCCATTAATTTTTTTATCTTTTTTATTTTATTTTGAAACTTAATTAAAAATGTATAGAGAGTTTTTAGTTTTGGAAATATATATAAATTAGGTTCAAGATGAATCAAAAGTATTGAAGTTTCTTCAATTCTAACCAATATGTCATCCGTCCTCAGCTAATTAATGTCTTGAGGCCCTTTGCCTTTTGTCAATGCTATCTTGACTACAAAAAAATAAGGGATATGAATAGACAATGACATGATGCATGTATGCATGAAGATGAAAATTTCATATAAAATGCAATCAAGTAACACCATGTCATGAAATGTAACTAATTTTACATTGTGTTCACTCAATCAGAACTGTTCAAAATGAATAATTGATAAAAGACCTTTGAGAACTGAAAGAATTAAAGCATGCCTTACTTTGTAACCAAATATTTAGAATGTCTCTTTTTCTATTCTATTATGTCCCTTTCTTTTTTCCTCAAACAATGTTTGAGTAGGGTCTTTTGTTCTTATACAGTTGAGACTTTTCTTTCTCTTTCTCTCTTTTCTCTTTTTTCTATTTTCTGAAGACATTAAAAATATTCAACTGAAAATAGGAAACTAAATGTATTGCTCCCAAAAGTTGACTTCTCACATACAATACTTAGGCCCTATCTAAATATTTACAATGCCTTACAACTCAACGCTTAGGACCTTTGATATGATCTAGCATTCTCTAAAGATTAGTGCCCTATTTCCACAAGGCGATTGGCAATGTTACACATGAAAGTGAAACGCACCTCGACACCTTAGAAGAAAGTCATGGATTTATGTTGTGCTTGATTGATTTTGAGTAAGATTTGATGAGCCTCTTCTACGCGATCTTTGTGTAATGATAATTGAACTAAAGGAGCTTCCTTCTTAGGCACTTGAATTTTGGCCTTAATATGAACATCAAAAGTGGAGAGAGCTTGCTTTGATTCAAGCACTTCCCTTAGGTCTCTCCCTCTTTATCGTTTTGGATGGCAGGACTGAGACATAACAAAATATTCCTATATATCTTAGAAAGAAAGTACATCATATGATGCATGAAGAAAAACACAAATAATACAAATATATACAAGTAATGGAATGGGAGTTGGGAAATGCATGACCTCTCCTCTTATATCTCCTACACATGATTCATGGTCAAAAGTCCATCTTAAACCCTAGGACAATTCAGGTAGGCCCATAAACCATCCAAGTTTTTGGATCGACGTCTCTCACATTTATTGGATGAATGACATAACATTTATTTTTATTATAGTAGCTCTAATGAAAGGAACTAGGGTCATTACATGAGCTTTAGTTGGATTACATAGATCTCGAGAGCAAGCATTGGTTGTTTTCTCCCATTTAGCTTTGGTTCTAAGTCAATGGTGATAGCAGATTGTGTCAATTCTTTTGATATACCAAAAGGAACAAGGCTTATGGGTGGTGGATATCAAGGTTAACCAATTTTTACATCCTGATTCTATCCACCAAAGGAATTGTCCACTTTTAGATCAAGCAAGCTCCATCCCATATTGGATCGGCAAGACTCACACGGTTTTGTCCCATAGGTGAAATGAAAAACTTCCCAGGAGGTCATCCATCCTAAGATTTATGTCAAGCGAGCATGCTTAACCCTGGAGTTCGTCCAACTCTCTAAGCCATTACACCAAAAGGCACCTCTCATGATTAGTTTTTCCCTTTTCGATATATGATTCGATTCATTCTTGTGTCCCGTATTCCACTACCGTAGCTAGCTTGTCATTTTAGAAGCTAGCTAGGAGCTCTAGTCTACCCGCCTCATGAGATCGCATTGTCGGGTTGGGATGTCAAAAGCCCGCCAGCTTCCGCGTGGTTCATCCTTAAACCATCCATCTATTGGAGGGGGTTCGACTCTAATACAAAACCAATTGTCACACCCTGATTTCAACCACCACAAGAATTATTCTCTTTAGATCAAGCCAGCTCCATCCTACACTGGATCAGCAAGACCCGTATGGTTTTGTCCCGCAGGTGAAATGGGGAACTTCCTAAGATGTCACCCATCCTAAAATTTTTGTCAAGCAAGTACGCTTAACCCTGGAATTCTTCTAACTATCCAAGCCATTACACCAAAGGGCACCTCTAATAATTAGTTACCTCCTTTTTGATATATAATCTAATTCATTCATGTGTCCTACATTCCACTACCCTAGATAGCCTGTCATCCTCAAAGCTAGTCGAGAGCTCTACTCTAGCCACCCTCTTAGGATCACTTTGTTCGATCAAGATGTCACAGTTTTGGGTTGAAAAGAGATTAAGAAGATAATAATGCATGAATGCTATTTATATATACAAAAATTAAATTCAACTTTTAAGTTAATAATATTATCAACAAGTGTGAATAAGAGGACAACTATTGGAGTTAACTTCTTACTTAGACCCAAAATCAGAAAACCAAAGATTCTAAGCTCGATCTCGAGTAGAGTCGTCAAACTAAGGATGCATAGTTTTCCTTAGATGAAATAGAAAAGCGAGTTTGGTTTATTTTAATTTATTAAAAGTAGTTTGCTTTTTATTAAACTAATTTTAATGTCCTCAAGTAGGCAACCTTATGTGAAAAATGTGCTTGTAGAAAGAAAACAACTCTTACGTTGGTAAGAGCCTTATTTTAAAGTCGCCATCCTCTTTAGGGAAAACATGAGTCAACCATTTCTTTGGAAATAATTAACTCAGTTTTAACTAGAGACTAGGTAAAGGAATTAGGTATAGTCACGGGAAGGTGTTAAGGACCCAAATCACTTTGTTAGAAATTGATCTTCTTCATTGTCCATTCATTCATAATTTTAATAATATAACTAACTTTAATTGAGATGTAAAACATATTTGATGCATTTTTTTAAACGTGGCAATCAAGCACATTGATGCCCAGATATGGCATGTTATTCAAGTAAAGAAAAGGAGGGACAAGAAAAGATTATAAACCACCACCTAATTTGAAATTTACCCTTTAACCCATTAAAATTTCCCAATCCATGAATAATACAATTAAGCAATTAATAAGATCCATTAAGATCCTTTACATAATAATGCCCAAATAACATGAAAGCAATAAATGAAATATCAAAATAAGCATAATAAAGCTACCTACTAATAATCACAAAACATAATTCACAACATTAGCCAATAATAATCAACACAAACACGTCTTAGTGTAAGGGAGATTAGAGTAAAGGTTAAAATGGTTAGAACAAAAATAAATAAAAGTCATGAATGTAAAATGCTTAAAATGTAAATGATTAGAATTTAAAGAACGAAAAAGTAAATAAAAATATAATAAAATAGTATTTCCTTGATTTAGGATAGGATTTGGGTTCAAGAATTTGATGGTCATCATGAGTGATGAACAACTATGCTATCACAACCCATTTCCTATTTTTTATTTCATTATTAGGGGAACAGATGATTTTTGTTTGCGATCTAAGCTAAATGACTTAGTAATAAACTCAAATGAATCCCAAATCAAAGTTATTTATTACATTAAAGGATTTGAGGTCTGAAATGAAGACTCGTACGCCACATGTAGTAGCATGTGGGTCTTACCCTTATCAGAAGCCTAGAAGTAAGTTCGTATTCTATTTGGTTTTCCTTAATGGCATGCACCATACATAATGGCATTGCACTATTATTTTGTGGCGTACACCACTTCTGACTCAGTCAGCATAACTTGCTTGATCATGGGTGTCTCTGACAACCAATGTAAAAATGGTGTTTTTACTACACTAGAAGATAAAAAAAAAGTGAGGCAAATGAAGGGGCCTTCTCAGAATTTCCTTAATTTTAGTAAAAATACAAAGGTTTTGAAAAAAGAAAACCAAGAACCCAAGAGCTTTAATCCTTGTTTCATATTTCGACTTTGATTGAATAAATGTGTTTGTGGGCATCTAATCACGAAGTTCAGGGAGTTTTCATTAAAAGAATCTATAAATCTTCAGACTTAAAGTTGCAATCACAAGATTTAACTATGAATCAAAAGTAAATGGAGAAAACACAAGAGTTTCTCCTTTTTTGATAAAAAAAAAACTTGCCTTCATCTTTTAAACCCTTGCCCTATTTATACGCAAATCGGAAGATGATATGGCCTTTTAGGGCTTACATGGCAAGTGTCAATGGTGGACCCTAAAATTAACATGAGCTGATTTTTGCTAAATCAGTCCTAGGTGAATCCGATGCGCTTCCTGAGCGCAGTTTCATTGTGAAACCCCTAGAAATTTAGAAAAGTCAAAAAATGGTCAAACAAGTCATTTTTCTTAAACTCGAACCATCGGTCCAAGAATCAGAGCAATCAAACATACTAATTTCATTTTACACAAAAATAGGTTATCATCACTAAGTCCGTTTGAGGAAAAATTTGAGCATCTACACCTACATTTATTTTTACGTACTTATCCATGGTATCGATATATCACATATCTAAAGTTATTAAGGTATTTACCATAGGTGACCTTTATTTTCAGGTCATGGATCGGCTTACTACTTTTATTTTTATTGTTCGTTCATCTCCCACATAGTGTAATGATACCTATTGACGTATTGACCATTGATGTTTCTGTTATATGGCTCTACTAATAGAATCGACAGCTAGTAGGCATTTCCCCTAAGGACCTTATAACTTAAAAGGGACCCTCCTAATTAGGAGATCATTTGCAATTCCCTATATTTAGAACCTAGGTGTAAAAATACTTTCCACACTAGATATTCTTCTTGGAATGATTTCTTTCAAATTCTTTCATTGTAGGCCCTGAAAACCCTTTTCTTTTTCATGACCATTCTACTAAAAGCCTAAAGGCATGCTTCATCAAGTTCCTCTAGTTCCATTACTATAGCTTGTGTATAGTCATATGGAGTTAAGCCATTTTGTTTGGCTACTCTTAGTGAAGGAACCATAACCTCCATTGGCATAATTGCATCATGGACAAAGGTTAATGCAAGAGGACTTATTTGAGTGGCATTCACACTTTGTTTGAAGCTTCTACTTGATCATTCGCTTGGGCATAATAAGGAATTGAGGTAAGGAGCCTAATACCATAGTTCTTTATGAAATTCTTAACCTCATGCACATGAACATGGTCCTTAGGTCTATTGTAATACTCTAGGGAATGCTAAATTTATGGATGTATGCTCTTTGATAAATTCCACGACATCTCATTGCTCAACCTTCTTTAAAGGAACTGTCTTTACCCACTTAGTGAAATAACTTGTAGTTACCAAGATAAAAGAATGACCTTTGGAGGATGTTGGATGTTGCTAATGATGTAACAGTAGAAGGGCCACAACTTTAAGACAAGTTGTAATTCTTCTACTGTGATCCTTTGAATAGATTTGTATTTCTAATATTGCTGGCACCCTTTGTCATAGGTGAAGCAATCCTTCAGGATGGTCAGCCAAAAATAACTATGTCTCTTGAGAAGCCAACTCATTTTCAGGCCGTCCTAATGAGCTCAACATACACCTTTGTGAACCTACTTCATAACCTCCATTGCCTCTAAGAATCCTAGGCACCTTAGCAATAATCGATCAATGCATTACTAATAGAGGGAATCCTCTATCAACATATAGTGTAAAGCTTTAATTTTAATATGATAAGGAGTCTTCCTAGATGGGCAATCAAAATATTTCATCAGAGGTCCTCTCTAATCATCTCCAATATTGAACTTAAGGTAAGTATTAAATTATTCAACTGGTGTACCTCTTTCCACAATTAAAGGATGTCTTCTCTTTTTTATGCATGTCATTTTTTCTATTAATTCTTCTGAGATCATCAAAATTGAAGCAATATGAGCTAGTTCATCTGATTCCAAATTTTCTCCCCTTAGGATATATATGAATGCTACTTCCTTAAAATCATCTAATAATTAGCAGTTGAAAAGTAAGTTATTAAAGCTGGACTGCACACTTGTATTCCCCAAGTAATTATTTAATAACCAACTAAGAATTACCAATTACATGTATTTCCTCAGCTCCAAGCTTCCTAAGAATCTCTAAGCCAGTGATCAAAGCTTCATACTTGGCTTGGATATTATTGCATTGAAAATATAGAATAAAGGACATAGTAGTCTTCACACCAATTGGAGATGTAATTATGATACCAACCCCTATAAAAATTTTAGTGATGGATCTTTCAAACCTAAGTACCCATGGAGCTTTCTCTACATTGAACATTGGTAGATCTTTTACTTTCAGTCCCTCCAGCTAAACACACGAATGATCGGCAAGGAAATCAACTATAGCATGTCCTTTCATCACCTTTTATGGAAAATAAATAATGTTGAATTCTGACAGGGCAAGGGACCACATTCTAATCCTACCTATGATGATAGGTCTATAGAGCATGTTCTTTATTAGATATGTTTGAGATACTATATATACCTGAAAGGTAATAAGGTAATACCTCAGCTTAGTACAATTGAAGTACAAAGCCAAGCATAACTTTTCAATAGGTGAGTATCTAATCTCAATTAGAATCAATCTTCTAATCAAATAATAGACTACCTGCTCCTGCCCACTTTGATTATTTTGTGATAGCAAACATCCAATAGAATTAGAAGTGGCAAAAATATAAAATTTGAGAGGAATACCTTGAATAGGAGGGGCCAATACCTGCGGCTTCATAAGATGCTCTTTTAACTTTTCAAAATTCAGCTCCTCTCCTCCTTTTTGAATTCTCTCTCCCAATGAAGTTTGAGCAAGTCAGTAAATTCTTTAACTTTTCCTTCCAAGTTAGAGATGAATCTTCAAAGGAAATTGACCTTTCCTAAGAACCTCTACAGTTCTCTTTTTTTTTTGTGGTAGTCTTGCTTCTTGAATTGCATTCACTTTGTTTTGATCAACCTCAATCCCTCTCAAGTGGACTAAAAACCTAGAACACATTTCTTGCTCGAACTCTAAAAGAACATTTTAATGGGTTGATTTTCAATTGATGTTCTTGCATCCTCTCGAACCCTTTCCTCAAATGCTCTACATGATCTCCTTCCCTTTTGACTTAATCATAGTGTCATCTATGTATACTTTATGAAGTGCCCCAGCATTTCATGAAATGTAGCATTTAAGGCCCTTTGGTACATGGCACCTACATTCTTTAAACCAAAGGGCATGACCGGCCATTCAAAAGTGCCAACAAAACCTGGGAACCTAAAGGCATCTTTGGAACATCTCTAGAGCAATAAGGATCTAATTATAACCTAAAAATCCATCAAGAAAAGATAAAACCTGATTTGTAGTAGCCACATCCATCAACATATTTGCAATAGGGATTGCGTAAACATCCTTAGGCTTTGCCAGATTTAGATCTCTGAAGTCAATGCAGACCCGAAGCTTCCCATTCTTCTTTACCAGGTACAATTTTTTACAACCATTTACTGCATCTAGTAGGACAGATGAATCCTTCCTTAAAGAGCTTTTTTATCTCTTCCTTAACTTTCAAGATTACTTCTTCTAACATTATCCTTGGTGGTTGACAATACAGCTTAAAGTTAGGCTCAATAGTTAATCTATGCTCCACTAAACTCCTTTTTAAGTGAGGCATCTCATAGTAGTCTCATGCAAAGCTATCCTTATACTCGTAAAGGAGAGCTATGACCTTCTACTTTATCTCAGGTTTTAACAGGCTGCTAACATATGTTAATTTTGGATCCTCATGTGTGCCAAGGTTAATTTCTTCTAAGGGATCCTAAAATCCTATAAGAATGTCATCCAAATTTGGTGTCGTAGCGCTAAGCTAATGCAACTAGATTTCTTCCCTAAAATCATCTATTGGTTCTTCCTCAAAGATCACCTCAACCCCATCAACTTCTTGCAACTCTTCTAAAGCTAACCTATCAAACAATTGCTACAAATAAGCTCTAGAGATAGCATCTACAGCTACTACCGTCTCCTTATTAGAATATATTTCCTTAATCATGGAGCTCTATCACCTCAAGCTCCCACTTAGGCCTCTTTTACGGTATGATAGCTAATGATGGTATTGAACTAACTTAAAAACATCTTATGAGTTATCAAGAGATCGGATAGTATCCTTTGACACTTTGATAACTATATACTTAAGCTGATTCAAAGCACCACCTTCCTCAGAAAAATCTTCTTCAACTTCCACTACTTCTCCTGGAGTCCACCTACTTCTAATATAATAGATGGGACTGAAATCCACATCATACAACTGTGTTTCGAGTGCATTCAATATATAGCTTGAAAGGGTTTAGGATCTACCCACACAACTTCAAATCATCACCTTTCTAAAATAACAAAAACTAATGCACAGAGGATGGCACACACTAGTTAGCATGAATCCAGTCCCTATCTAGTAACACATTAGAACTAGTAGTGGGCCTAACAATAAAGAAAGCTAATAAAAATGTTTTACTACCAACAATAATCTCTACTAGTGGTACTCTTATGGTTTTTGACACATCCTTAGTAAAAGTCAACACTGAAATGTTGGTAACTATAAGATCTTCCTCTATCCTCCCAATAGCTAAGAGTGTTTTGAATGGTATTATATTCAACATCGACCCGTTGTCTACAAAAGCCCTTGAAATGGGTTTCCCATTAATGTATACAGTTATATATAATGGCTTGATATGCTAAGTCGTTCTTTATGCAAGCTTCTCAAGCACTACTCATTTTGGTTCTCCAGGAATGGAACATTGAGTAGTCACTCCACTACACATCTTTGGTTTGTCATAAGCTGGTTCCTCTTAAGGTACACATGTCTCTCATGGGAACTTTTAGAACTCTAGTCGCAAGACTATTTCCATAATTGCACAACCAAAAGATAAAGATATACCTTTAAATGAAAAGTTATCTTAAACATCTTTTTATGTAAAAAAACTTCCTTGGGATTCTATGTCATCATTTGTGGCTTTACGCCTGAACTTATTTTTCTCATTTTTGTAGTAGGAACTAGCTAAAGTTGTCTTCTGCCACTTCTCCAAAACTCTTTTTCTCTACAACCTCCTTTTTTGAGTTCAAGTCAAAGGCTAAGGGAACTTCGACTATCGCACCACGATCCACTTCTTACTTGATTCAATAGGTGGAGGAATAATAAATCTTGATTGGTTCCTTTGAAAATTTGTCTCATATCTAACCAATTTTGTCTTCCCAAGAAATTAGTCAATAAATGGATCAGCTCCCCTTGGAAACTTTCTAATGTTGTTGCAGCTTATTAGGTGTCTTTAAGAATTTCTGATGAACTTATAGCTTCTTCAAGT
This sequence comes from Jatropha podagrica, assembly GCA_947857235.1. Lineage (NCBI taxonomy): Eukaryota > Viridiplantae > Streptophyta > Magnoliopsida > Malpighiales > Euphorbiaceae > Jatropha > Jatropha podagrica. Next base: position 20,474 of record CANUEP010066913.1, on the reverse strand, counting down.
GATCAATGATACTCTTGAGATCTATTTCCAAAGCATTAATGGATGCAATAGGTGGGAAAACATCATCATCAATCAACATCAACTCTTTATCAAGGAACCTCAAGACTCCTCTGTTAATGCAGTCCTATAGAGCATTCCAAAAACTCTAGCAGCTATCAGTGTTGTGGTTCCAGGGATCATGGTACTTATAATATTATTTTCGCTTTATCTTCTCTTTCATCGGCAACTTATGACCGGATGGAAGAGATACAAATTATTCCTTCAACAAGAAATTAAAGATCTCCTCAATCTTAGACACATCCAAGGTGAATTGGGTCCTTGAACTGGAGTTCTTTTTCTAAGGCGTTGTCTTTGTTGGGGTTGCTAAGTTTGTACACACACAGGAATCTAAGTTCACTAAATTTGCCACAATCATTTCATGGCGAAGCTCCTGATAATAATTTCCTATTGAGCTTCTATTCCTCTATGATTCTTCTTTCAATAGCTCTTCATATTCTGCCACCTTAGCTGTTGACTCATAGAATTCTCTAAATCCATACTTTGGAATTTCTTCCTCAGCTTAAAGTCTAAGCGTCTCTGAGCCATCTTGACATTCTCATGTTTAGGTAAGAACACCTTACACTTGTTCCTCAGCTTCTTAAACCTTGCTATAAATGAAATAAGCCATCTCTCCACTTCTTTGTTTTAGTTTGGAACTCAACAACACAAACCTCTAGCTCAACTCTAAAGAACTGGGTATGGAAGAGACGCTCCATCTCATACCATGAATGTTGAATACTAGGTGAACATTGAAAATTAGGTGAAAGTTGTACCTGTCAAGGAGTTAGGAAACAATGTAATTTATAGTTAGCAAAATTCCCTAAATTGGAGAGTTTATTAAATTGGATGGTGAATTTTAGCTACATGCTCCAAGGTCGATTGTCCATCTTCTCTAGAAAATAATGTGAAGTCTGAAATTTTATAGCACTAGGATAAGGATTCTCTCTATTGATGGTTTTTAAATAAAGCTTCACAAATTATAGGCGGCCAACTTGCCTGAGGCAAGGCCCATATAGCTTCTGCACAATGTCCCTTAAAATATCCATTATGACTTAGGGAATTAGAGGAATAAGGTTTCATGTTTCTTGATGAACTATAGTGACACCAGTGTATGTATCCTGGGTAGTTGCGTTAAAGCTAATCCATTTAATTCCTTAGCTTCCTCCTATGCCTATGAACAATTGAGAAGCATGATAAGACTCAGCCTCATAGACACCTGGGTGAGTTGTAGGACTAATGGTTCTAAAAATAATGTTAAGAGTCATTATAGGCTTGTTAGTGGGATGGCCTGTCTAGAGTGGTGCCTTTGATGGGTAGTGCACCAGCTCCTCTCTTCAATGTGGTGGTTAATACATATCTTCAGCAAGAGTGCGACTACTATGAGTGCCCTCGAGGGACTTTAAAGCAATTGCTCCTCGAGTTTTTTGGCACTCATGGATGAAGATTCAGTCTCCTCTTCAGCAGAAGACTTACTAGTAGGAGATTGATTGACAAGTGAGTCCACAACTGCATTCTTCTTTCAAGTGACCTTCTCCATGAAGATATTCATGGTTTGCAATAATTTAGTTATCATATGACTATTGTTCCTCTATTCTTCCAACATCGCCTTCTCATTAGAAGAATTAAAGGTAATGTTAACATCATCAGAGGCAAATGCAACTTATAAGGGATTTTAAGAAGGACAGTTGATTTCTCTTTCCTCATGAGGAGACAGTCCTCCTGCAAGACTTCCAAGCCTTCTTTTGTAGGTCCTCCATTTGAATTCATAGACCCTCCTGCGATTTTATTCTCAATAACAGAGTGAGTTTTTCGAGTCATGATGGATAAGGCATTACCGGGTAACTATTTGAATAAGAGAATGGGGGAGATTCGATCTTTCTCTGCCTCTTTAGGCATTAAAATTAAAACAAGAGTTTAAGAGGGCTACGATAAAAATAAAAGCCCTATGCAGAAATTGTTTCAAAGGAAAGAAGGAGCGTAAGCAGCCTTGAATCACTCTCAAAACTCAACTGAAGGATGAAATGCACAAAAGTGGTCCCACCAGGCATGGCACTAAAGATTCTTAAATCTTTATAAGAAAAGAAGCAACGAATCCACCGGTTGACAGTTTGAATTCTGAATTATGAGTGTGTCAAGTGTATGAAGTACACCAATTGAAGAAATAAAAGTGTGTTTGATCTGACTTCTAGGTGATCCACAGTATATGCTTCACCAATTGTGCAATTAAAATAAATTTGAGCAGAGAAAATTTTAAAGAGAGCTTGATTACTTGAAAAGGAAAGGAAATTTTGATTGCTTGTATTAAAATAAAACTTGATTATAGGAAAGGTAAATTAATAGTGTTTAGGAAAAATGAAGAAACTGTTTTGAAACCAAATTGATTGACTTGTTAGAGAATTTGGTTGAATTCGTCAGAGAATTTGGCTGGACTTGTACATTGCTCGATTGTTTTCTTTTAATAGGTTCCAGATGCAGTTGCCAAAAGATCTACTGACCATGGTCCCATCATTAGCTCCATTGGTTTTCCATTTTTTGCACTTGAACAACCACTTGAGGCGTGCTTTTCGTTTTCTCAACTGCAGCCCATGATTCTTTATCCTTTTCTTTTTATGTAAAAATAAATAAATTTTACTAGAATCAATTAAACATCCCATGATTCTAAATCAAAAATACTAAGTCAAAATCCACAAAATCACAAAATGGATTCAACAGGACTAAATAATATAATTTTAAAAACTTATATTTTTACTAGAATATTTGAGCAACCCCTAAGGACTATATAGAAATTATCCCTAAATAAAATGTGAGTCAGTATCAATGTTTTGAAAATCGGACTGAGTGGCCGATGGACTGGTTAACTCACAAATCAATATTTGGTCTAGTTGATATGAACTAATTTTTTATTGTAAATCAATAAGTCTTAATCTTAAATAAAAGAAATTAAATTTTTAACTGTGAAATTAAATGATAAGTGGTTAAAATATAAAAAATCTTTTAAAAAGATTATGAGGCCAAATTTTGGAATCCACAACCATCTTTTTCTTAAAAAATTTCATAATAGATAAAGAATTTAAAAATTCTTATTTTATAACTAATAATTATTTATTTATTTATTTAATAAAATTATTAAAAATATAATTTCATTAACACAAAATATTTTATACTTTGTGTGCGAATGATTTAAATGTTTTTATTTTTGAAAAACTTAACAATTTTTAAATAATGAATATAAATGAACATATTATAATATTTCTATAGAAATACTAAATAAAAAATTGAAAAATGAAATATTGCGTTTGGAGATGATCTTGATCTCATAAAAGAGGTTAATTTTCGGGATAAAAATTAGTCCATTTTCAAATAAGACGATAAAAGAAACTTTCCTAAATAATATCTCAAACATTATTTTTTTAAAAATTTATTACAATAAATATTTACCATAAGAGTTTAATACACCAAATTTTAATGGAGGAACATGTTGCATTATCCGATTCCATTAGTAAAAGAATTTATCCAAACTTGAAGATCTAAAGTCTTCACCACAAGCGATCAACAGTCTATTTTTAAATTATAGACAAAACAATTCCTTAACGTTAAGGAATAATTCCATGAAAAGAGAAAAATAGATAATTCACTAAGAGTATACCAAAAACACCGAAGATCTTTAATTATTATAAATACGAGAGATTAAATTTAAATTTTGTTTTAAATTATGATAAATTTAAAAATTATTTAAAAAATTAAATAAAATAAAGAAAACAATAGAAAAGAACAAAAAAAAACACCGTCGATTAAAGAAATAGTCGACAATGGTTAAAAAAAATAAAATTTCAAAGAATACAGAAAAAAAAGAGAGCGAGAGAGATGAATGATTTATATGTTATTATAACACTTAAAATACTGTAATTATATTTTAATATGACTATTATTATGTTGAATATATAATATTTAGTTTGGATAATAATGATAAAAAATAATTAGTGCGAGATTAATATTAGATGATAATGATTCGGAAAAGTAATTATACATTTGTAACTATATTATCATTTTTATATTATAAAACTATTTATGAGTATATTTTGTTAACTTTTATATAAATAAATAAAAAATTTGGTTGAATCGAATTGATTTGATATAATGGCGATCCACTCATTAAATCGGTTTGATGTCCGGTTTGATTTTAAAGACATTGGTTAGCGTGCAATCACGCGTCACAAGAACAGGTCATACTGTTTCTTCTTTAGTCAATCAATTCTCTCTAACATTACAACAAGAAACAGCAAAGTCGGTCTCCTTGTCAAGGACAGTAGCGAGAATTTGCCACGTGTACACAAACACTCGTGGCGGCACAAAATATCGGTCCCATTTTCAACTAAGAAGAAAGGATCACTTTTCATTTTCTTTTTTATTTTTTTTAATTATCCTTAAACCTTTGTTTGTTCTGCTCCGTTGGCCTCTTCTGATCCTCTTCTTTTTTGTTCTTTGAAAGGTCTGGAATTCTCCTTCTCCTACTTCTGGAGTTCCTAATTTTAAGTTTAGAAATATCCGAAAGTCTATGGTTTATTTTCAATTTTCTTTTAGATAAACCTACGCTTTTAAAAGGAAATCAAAACAGATAACCCAAAAAGGGTTTTAAGGAAGATTTTAGAGAGAGAAGGACGGGGTTTTAGGAAGGTTTTTGAGAGAGAATAAGTAGATAGAGCAAATTATAGTTTTTTTTGTTTCTTATAATTGTTTTATATTTGATAGAAAGTGCACAGATTTAGGAAAGACTTGGGAATTTTTTTTTATTGGATCTTTGTTTTGTTTATGATTTGAACTTGAAGTTTGTGGAGGATGAAGATTCAGTGCAACGTCTGTGAGGCGGCGGAGGCGAACGTTCTTTGCTGCGCAGATGAGGCAGCGTTGTGTTGGGCGTGTGACGAGAAGGTTCACGCCGCCAACAAGCTTGCAAGCAAGCACCAGAGAGTTCCTCTTTCTAGCTCTTCCCCTCATATGCCTAAGTGCGACATTTGTCAGGTATTGCATTCTCTCTATTGAATACCATACTATGACTGACCAAATATAGGCAGTGTCTAGGTATTTGTTTTGCAATTGTCTAAATTGTTGTGATAAATCATGTTGGTTATATGTATAGAGATTCAACCAACATAAGAATTGGATGTCTGCACTTGTCCATGCTTAAGAAAATACTCACTCATAGGCAATCATTGTAAGCTTGAGCTTCTGGATTGAATTGTCTATCTGAAACAGCAAATGCTATCCATTTTGTTATAGAGAAAAGAGATAGAATAGAATCCGAAGTGGAGTTGCTCATTTTTGAAGAAAGGGTTTTTTGATAGAGTTAAATGTGTCTCTATTTATGCCATTTCTAAAATTTACACTCTTTTTTTTTTTTTTTTTTTTGAAAAAGAAAAGAAAAAGAAAATTTCTTGTGATGTCATTGTATCAATGACAATTTTTTGGATCATTTAATTATGATGACAATTCTAGTCATTTTAATGTGTTAAGAAATAAATTTATTAATTAATTTTTTTTATAATATTTAACAATTATTTATTATCTTTAATTAATTAAATTAAAGTGATTATATGTAAGTACTAATTGAAAAAAAGAAAAAAACGGCAGTCATTATTTTCATAAGGTTAATGGATTCAAAATAGAACATAAATATGAATCAGGTAATTATTTATTTATTTATTTTTGATAGAAATTGATAGGAAAGAGCTCTGGAATGAAATTGGGACTTTTATTAGCTATCATTTGCTAATTAAAATGCTTACCAAACACTTATAACCTAGTTATTGAGCATAAATCAGCTATCATGGATGGCTAAACAAAATGCCCTAACAATTAAGCAAAGTTTCTTCTTGCATAGGCACCACAAAATTGAATTCGGAATAAGGTTGGATTTTTCAAATTCAATTCAATAAGACACCAAATTAATAAATGGCATTATTCTCATTTAGAACTTCAAAATCATATTAGGATCTAAGGTACATGGGATGGTACTCAGCTTTTTCTCGAAGCTCATCCGAATCATTGTCGTTATCATCATTGATAGTCACCAGCTTATTTTAGTTATTCCTTCTTGTACAAAGATATCTTTCACGATGTTCTGCTATGGTCTGAAAATATTTTACTATTGAAAAGCTACACCTGAAATCTTGATGCCATTTATAGAATCTTTGACATTGCAAACCAATGGCTTTGATATCACTTGTTAGAAAACTTCTCTAAAATAGATGTCAAAGAAAATACAAAACAAAAGGCAAATTTAATGTGGTTTGGCATAAGCCTTGGCCAAAAAAATCTATTATGAACTTAATCAAACAATATAATCACTAATTGGCGATTAATCTCTCCCAAAACTCATAAATCAACGTGCAATTTGCTCACCAAGTTTTTACAAAATCACAATCTGAACAAATCCCAATTAATGGTCACACATACCTTGCAGCATCGCTACACAAACTATAACGGTCAAAACAACTTTGGCACACAACAAGCACAGCCTCAAGTATAATTGCTATTTCTACTAGAATGAATTGAGATCAAATAGAACTTTTTCCTTGAAAAGACACTTAGATTGCAAAACTAAATCCGGGACGCTTGGACTTTAATAAATCTTACAAATTCAACTACTTATTACTTTCAATTGATGTCCATTTTGGAATTGGACTCTAACTGCATGTACTTTTTTGTGCTTTTTGATTCCAGCATTGATGCTGTTGGATGATTATGTTCAGTTAAAACTGAAGGACAAGTTAATTTTTCTTTCCAATTGTTTCACATCACCACTCCACAAAAAAAGGAAGTCTTTTTTGCTGCGTTTTTTGTTATTAAATAAAAAAAACTTATTTCAGTTGATGGTAATTTATGCGAACTGATGCCAAGAACCACGATGTTCTCAACTGGTATGGATCCGATATACGGTTTTGATGGTAAACTAAAGTAAGAATTGGATAGGAGTTGAATGGATTCTGTTTTCTTCAGACCATTTTGTAGTAATTTGAGAAAGCATAATTGTATATGGGGCCAGCAAGTTAGCCTCATAGAGATTATTTTACCCTAATGACTTCTTTGAAATGCTCTAGAGTTTATGAGCATGTAGTTTATGGATTGTTTCTTTGTGGATTAACTATTGATCACAAGATTCATTCATTTCATACAGGAGACGGCTGGCTTCTTCTTTTGTCTAGAAGACCGAGCTTTACTATGCAGAAAATGTGATGTTTCCATTCATACAGCAAATGCTTATGTCTCTGCTCATCAGAGATTTCTGCTCACTGGAGTAAAAGTAGGTCTAGAACCTGCCAACCCTGGTGCATCCTCTTTATCTGGGAAGTCAACTTTAAATGAAAAAAACTCTGAAACAAAATCAAATTCTGTTTCTAGAAGGGAAACCCCAATACCATTGACTAGTCCATCCAATGAAGTTCTGCCTCCACAGCTTGGAGGAGGGGAGTTAGGACCTTCTAAGGTGTCATTTTCTGGGGGTTCTCCAGCTGTAAGCATACCACAGTGGCAGATAGATGAATTTCTTGGACTCACTGATTTTAATCAAAATTATGGGTATATGGATAATGGATCATCTAAGGTATGCAATTAGGTGTGCAGAATTACTATGCTGAGCTTCATTACCATTTTTAGGCTGCCATCTTATTGGCCTCCCAAGGCCTGTACTCTTTCATTTTATGTTTGATTTGTTATAAATGTTCTCTTTCTCTAAGAAAATTGCAAATTAGTTGCCCTTTACATATCTATCTGATACTGGCAGCAAGTTTGTCTGTCTATTGCATAGCTATCCATCATGCCAAAATTAACATATGCTAATGGATTGTGGATGTGGGACCTTAATGGAAACTTCAACCTGTAATAGTGACATTGAGACTTCACTTGGCTATCTGACCTCGTAGAACACCCTTTTTAAGGCTAGTGGACGCTCAAGTTTCTGGTGCAATTGATGCTTCAATGAAAATATTTTTTTGGGTGATCTGATTAGTTTAATGTGGTTATTCAGAGCTGTTTCATGGTAAATTGGAGCATGAAACAGAAATTGTATTTTGCAAGTTCAGATTTAAATGCTTCTGACAGCGTCTATTCATAGGCTAATAATAAAATTTGTGGTAGAATACGTATCTTTCTCATGGACAAGCAAACTGCTGTACCTTTGACTTGTTTATTAAGGCTGAATTTCTGGGCTGAAGTTGTCATAGCTGTTAGAACTAGGTGAGGCGTTTCTGGCCTGAAATTGCTTACGTTGAACATTATTGCTGCTTTATTGTTTTCGGAATTTGCAAATGTTAGCTAAAAGTCTATCAAAACATGACCAATTGGAGCACACGCCATCTTTGGTGTGCACACTGAGAGGGTCAATATGTATATAACACAGCGTATTACTTGAGTCCATATGTGTTTTAATTCAAGCTGCTCTACTTTTTTAGCCTATTTTTTAGGTTACTTCTAGTCATTTGGCTGTTAATTGCCTCCTCTTTGTACCAACTTCATTCAATGCTTGTGGCTGCCACAATTTTTGTAATGTTAGCTTCTTTTAAACAATATATGTCAGGCTGACAGTGGTAAGCGTAGTGACTCGGATGGCTCTGCAATCTTAAGATCTGCTGAGGATGATGTAGATGATGAGGAGCGCCTGGGTCAGGTGCCGGACAGTTCCTGGGCAGTGCCACAGATCCCTTCTCCACCTACAGCCTCAGGACTACATTGGCCCAAGAATGTTCAGAATCAATATGATAGTACAGATTTTGTGCCTGACATAGGTTGCTCAATTATGCGAAAGAATCACCATTACCAGCAGCATGGCACTCTTGTTACAAAGCGGAGGCGGCGGCTTTGAGACTGTCTACCCGCTTCTTACTCTACTCTGAAGCCTGTGTTTAACCATAACTCATCTGATGTAAGCAGATTATGGCAGTGATATGAGCAAATTGATTCAAAATTGATACTTGTTGCTTTTCCATCTATGTATGTTCTGCTATTACAATCTGCTGCTTAGAGCTGACTACATTTAGTGGATGAGATGGTTATAATATTATGCATCAGTAAGGAAATTTGTTCTGGGGCAAAAAAATGAATAAATAAGCCAGATTTAATGCTCAGGGTTAAAATATTGTTTTGTAAAATTTGCTCATCGCGTATTACCTTATGTCGATAGTGTAACATGTTCTGTTCTTTTTCAATAAACCTCGGTGTCTAATGTATCAAAATATATCCTTAGTTTTTCGATATTTTGTAACTTCTACTTCAGTTTCACGTTATATTAACTAGTTCTTTTATGCTGTTTTATACTTTATATAATATTAAAGTATAAATTTTTTATTTAAATTAAAATAAACGTAATGAATATATTTTTTAACATGTAACATCTAATTGATTTAAAATATAAATTTTTACTTAGGTTAAAATGAATTTTACTTTACTCACATTCATATTAATGTCATCACAACTTCAAATATTTTAGTAAGAGCATTTCAGTTGCAATTTAAAAAAATATTTTCGTCCTCTTTTTACATCTATAATTTATATCTATCTGTAATATAACGTTAAACTTTCAATTTAATTATTAATAATAAGATTAATGTAGTCATTTATTAATTAAAAATTTTCTAATTAAATTGACATTTTTATTCCTATTTAAATTTAAATTCTATTAAAAAATTTAATCTGATAATTTTTTAATTATAATTATAATTTATTATTTTTATTATATTAATATTAATTAAGAATTTATTCTTCCATAATCTATCTGTCTATCTATCTATAATATATATGAAAGTACGAATGAAGAGAACATTACGTCTCTAAAATGCTTTATGAACTTCAATTTAATCGTTAACAAAAAAAGATAATTTAGTCATTTGTTAATTAGAAAATTTTTAATTCTATTGGCGTTTTTTTTTACTATTTGAATATAGATTCTATTAGGAAGTTTAATCTAATCTTATTTCAATTATGATTTCAATTTATTTTTTTTATTATATTAATATTAATTAAAAATTTGTTCTACCATATAACTATATATATGTTTAGCTATTAATTTTTAATTGTTTTTCGATATCAAGAATTTATTTTTTTTTTTTATTATCAAGAATTATTACTCCAAATTTTTGATAATTTGAAATTAAGTTCGCAATCATATTTTCTTCTCATGGTAAGTATTAACTCTCTTTTTTTTATAAATTAATAGAATAATTTTTATTTATATTTTTTATAATTTAGCAATTCATTCGCCCTTTTTGTTTGTTTTTAGACTTACAAATTTATAAATTTAAAGATTTATTATAAACTTGATAAATATTTCTGCTTATAAATCAGTAATGGAACTTTTTCATTTCTAAATTATAAAGTTAGCAAAGGGTTCTATTTATGAATTAGTAGCAGAATTTTTTTCATTTCTAACATAACCTAAATTATTTTTTTATTAATTAATAAATTTTATTTCATTATTCTTCCATCACTAATAGTTAACAAAAGGATTACAAACGGATTAGCAATAAAATTTTATCCATTGCTAAATTTATAACCAAAATTGATGGTCTTTTTTGCGAACCTAAAGTTTACTGCATTTTTTCTTTTTTGCACCACATTCTTTAGTATGTTTGTTCTTTTTTTCCCTTTTCTTCTTTCCTTTTATTTTATATTTTATTAATAGAAGTTTAAATTTTATTTGGACTGTAAGATTAATATTTGTACTGGTAATATATTTTATTTTTTATTTTCAAGTATTTTGATGAAATTATGGAAATTTCAATATTTAAATTATAATATAATAAATCATAATTTTTTTAGTATAGGTAAAGGGGATTCGAACTTGAATTTATTGTCAAGTCGTATATGCATTATCACTAAGTTATTTCTTGGTGTATATAAACTATAAATTTTTTGCTTGTATGAAAATTCTAAATTTTATTTGTATTTTATTGGTTTATTAACAATCTCATTAATGATAATTTAGTTACATCGTAATTAGAAAATATTAAGTTTTAAAGCGCTAATATTAAGTTTATGAATTTATAAAAATACTATTGAGAACTTTAATTTTATTGATTGAAAAATAAATATAATTTAATTTTGATTAGTTATGTAACGCCCCAAAATTTCAAATCTTATTTGGACGGGTCATGAATGATATCACCCGAGGGAAAAAATTAATATTTTATTTGAACCCGATATATGATACTGAGCATAACTAATATTTATGGAGTTAATAAGATTTTATGTAAGTGGTCTTAATTAATTAAAGTTAAGATGTAAACTTTTCATGACAGGGTAAGTAATAAATTATTGGTGAATAGTGATTTACCAGTTTGTGAATAGTACCATCACTCCGGGACTTGGTATTATTTCGGTCCGAAAAAATTACTACATATGTCTAATATGTTATTAAATATTTTTGGAGCATGTTTGCATGATTTAAGTGGGTAGAAAATATTTTATGAATATTTTTTGTGAATTACGGCAACTAATGAATATTATTTTTATTGTGGTATATTAAGGAAAAAATAAGTAATTATTTTTTGTGGAATTAATTTAATTAAATTGTGGAGTTACATAACATTTGAAAATGAATTATTTGAGAAATATTTAGAGCCATTGGATTAGAATACCTTGACTTGATCTAAGCCATACACTTGTCAAATTTGGTGAATTAGTAACATTTGCTTTGTTGACTTGGTCAACAAAGCTTATCTAAACTACTTGACCTTCTTCTTCCTCTTCATCCAACGCCACTCTCTCCCCCTTCTCTCATTTCTTCATCTTCTTTCCATTTCTCTACCTCTAAGCCTCACCAAATCATCTAATTTAAACCTTGAATTGGTAATTAAACATTAAAATCTAAGCTAAGGAGTAGGAATTGAAAATTAAAACTAAGACTTTTGGAGAAAAGCTACTAAACAAGTAAGTTGTGATTTATGATTCTAAGGAGTTAATTGATGAATTCATAGAATATAGATGGTAGAATAAGCTTTAAATCATGCTCCATTAATTTTTTTTGTGAATTCTTGATTTTAATGTTAATTTTTCCTACTTTGAAGAGGTTAGAGAATTCTCTTCCAAAGGGAAGGAGAGAGCCAAGGATTGAGGCTCTCCAAGCTTAATTAGGCTTAATTTAAAGGTTAGTGATATATTATTCTATTTCTCCTTTCATTTCTTAAGTTTTTAATTTTTAGGTCATATGTGAATTGTTTGGAATTGATGAATTTTGATGTTAGGGTGTACTTAAGTGGGACTGGAAGTCATTTTTGACCCTTTTATAATTTCCATCTGTTTCTGAATTCTTCATGAAAGTTGTAGCTCTATTTCTTAGCTTTCCAAAAAATCATCTTATGTTCAATTCCAATACTTGTAGCTCAATTTATGATTCAAATACCAAAATTGGTTCTGTTATGGTGTCTCACTTGTATATCCGAATTGATTGTCCATTTTGGCCACTAAAATGGCAAGATAATACCTTGTGTTATTCATAAAAATTGTATTTCTACTTCCCTCTTGTGTCTAATTTGAATACGTATAGCTCAACTTATGATTTTTATACCAAAACTGGTTATGCTGAATCATGTTTGAATTGTCGGTTTATGTTCTTGGGTTTCTTACACCCTCTTAGAAAATGATCTGGACTATGGTCCCTTCATGACATTTGTATAATTTTATCTTATCTTTCTAATGAATTAAGTTTCACTCAATTTGAGGTCCTATAACTTCAGTTATACCTTGAGAACATAGCAAAGGTCAAGTTTATGGAATTAATTTGGAAAGAAACCATTTCCCTTTCATTCTCTATGGTTGGCCGAACCCTTGTTTGGTGAAGGACACCATGATCTTTGTGATTTTTATGCTTGATTTAAACTTCAATAAGGTTGTTATTGAGTAATTTATTGGTGGTTAAGATTTCTCTTTTGAATTTTGGTGTTTAAACATTTTAGTAAGACTTAAGGAAGGTTTTTAAAGTATTACAAGAGTTTTATGGTTACTTGTTTGAGAAATGGATTTAATGATTTTAAAGAGTGATTTTAAGTTGATAATTAGTACTTTTAATGGAGGCATTACGAAAGAAAGGTTTTTACTTGAATCATGAATTGATTTTGTTGGATTTTACAAGTTGTAAGTTAAGTGATTTTGAAATAATATGTGCTAATTTTAAAATATTTTTGGATAAGGATTGGTGAATGAGAAATGAGAATATTTATGGGAGAATGCATTTATTTTGGGCTTTACTATACATGATTGAAATGTGATATGATGAGATATATTTCGATATGTGAGCATGCTCGGGTTATCAGCCCTTATAAATAGGCTAACGCGCTTATTATTGCGGTGCTTGCATAGGCCACGGTGGCCTCAGGCCACGATTGTGTGATTGGTGGATGGCGCTTCCACAGGTCACGGTGGTGCTTTCACATGCCATGATCATATGATGGGGGTGGCGCTTCCACAAGCCACGATTGTGCGATAGAGGTGGCGCTTTCACAGGCCACGATCGATTCTGCTTACATTCTTTCTGTTTAGTACGAGCTTTAACTAAGAATGAAATTTTATTATATTAAAAAGAATGGGGACTCAGGTGTTTTTTTAACTTTTTTTTATATATGATTTTTAAAGTGCTCAAATTTAATTAGTGTGATTTCGATATTTAATTTATATATTTTGAGTAATTTAAAGCATTTGCGAGACTTGCTATTTGGCTGTACTTGTCATCTTAAATTGTTGATTATTTAGCACCACTGAATCTTTCACTCAGCGCGTTGATTTTTATCATGCGCAGGTTAGGAGCGTAGGATGCTATTCAGGACCAGAAGTGAGCATCAGGGTAGATATACCATTTTAGGTAGAATATTTCTTGTATGGTGATTTTGACATGTATATAAATATTGTAAATGGTGAAAGTTGTATACATTAAGTTAATTTCTAGTTAGGAGTTGTGATTAATTGAGTAATGACTTTTATTATATTTTGATGTATGAATATCAATAATTATTCTTGAAATAAGTGGGTTTTAATATTGATGATGGTATCTAAATGTAGTGGATGGATATTTAGAAATGCTTGTTAATGATTTGAGTTGAATTGGAGTATGGGATTTGGAAACAATTATATTGGAAGTGTATGTATATTTTTCTTTGTGTGGCAAGTCAATTTTTAGGAGAAACTCTTGCGAGATTTTTCGTAGGGATTTCCCTAAGCTTTGATTTATTTTAAAAGAAAAATGTTATTAAAAAAATTAATTACTTGCCTCCTTATGAATAATTAACCACTTCTAATATTTGATTTAGAGCTAATAAGTGACATAGGACGGTGCTCCGGTATCAAATGTGGCATCTGCTGTTTGGTTCTACGTGACTGGGCGGAGGATGTTACAAGTTATGTTAATTTTTTATTTAAATCTAAATTCTAGTAGAAAGTTTAATCCAATTCTAAATCGAAAATTGTCGAGTACCCAAAAAATTAAATTCAATTAAAAATTATAAATGTTTATTGTTGACATAATTAAAAATACATATATATAAAGTCTATTATATATAATTTAAAATTGTCAATTTTCATCCTATGAAAAAAGAATGCAACATGATAATACTATAATATCAATTCTTTTTTTTAAGTAGTGGATCATAAAATCTTTTGATATCATATTTAGTCTCATTCTAATAATAATATCCATTTATTATTTTTATTATATCAATATTATAATGTAATTATATTGTAATTAGGAATTTTTCCTATTATACCACTATATATTTGTTTAGTATTAATTACTTCTGACTATAAGAATTTGTTGTTTTTGACTATTACTTGCTTTCAAATATAAAAAATTATTACAATAAATTTTTTCTAATTTGAAATTATTGAGTTTACAATTATATCTTTTTCTTACAGTAAATATAATTTTATTGTGTGAATTAATATCATAATCTCTATATTTAGTGTTGTATATATTTTAATCATGTATTGATTTTATATTTTAACTTTCTCCATTTGTAAATTAATAAAATAGTTTTTATTTATATTTCTTATATGAAATTATTATCTTGAATCAAATATGTTATTTTAACTAGAATGATTTACGGATAAAGAAAAATTATTCAAAATATTATATATTATTATTTGCATAAAATACGAACTGACGTGGTTATATTGGGATAAAATTGCACTGTAGCTTAGGCCAATTAAACTGGTAAGTAATATAAATTATTAATTATATTTTATCCCTTGCTTATAAGAATTTGAAGAATTATAAAAAAATTAAAAGAGTAAATGATAGTTAGATTTTTTTTTACTTTAAATTTTAATTTTAAACCTAATTTAAATTATTTCATCAAGAAAAACCTAGCGTTTAGATCTCCTAGTAGGCTAAGATCCCAATTAACCCATATAACCTTGGATTTTTCCAACAAATTATATTGAATTAATTTAAGTAGATAACATAATTTATTAATCACATCCTTATGTGACTCTTAGATTAGCTAAATGACAACCTTTTGTCTAAACATATCATATATGTTTCGCTTAACATTTGCCCTAATGTTATATGATCATGAGTTTTCTCATCCAAATCATATAAATTAGTCAAGTAGAACCATTATTCAGATTATTTGATAGCATTAAATATTTTCGATTAAAAATGACCTTGGATTTTTCCAACAAGCCAAATGTAATAGATCTCTGGTTTTCATGCTATAATAATGGGTAACAATTAATCATATTCTTAATATGTACTTAAAATTTTAATAAGGAAATTATTTTAATTTTTTGTCGCAGGTCTCATGCTTTGGCATGATGGCATATCACATATCATACAAACATGACATACATCCTTAGCATGCTATTCTAATTGGATGATTATGGATATTTCTAAAACTAATGTCCTTAGGCCATTAAGGAAATTAGATGATCAAATATCCTAGATAGCAACTTCTTAAATTTTCAAAAGGCCCAATAGCAGCTCCTTAACTTGAACTCTCCAAAGTTCCATATAATTTCTTCAATTATCCTTTTCTTTTTGGATTACAAAATAATATCCTATTTACATATTCTGATTGTATAACGATTACATAATTAAATAAAATAAATAAGAAATTTTACAACCCAAAACAATAGAAAATCAGGACACGTAAACCCTATTTAAAAATTACATAAATCATTTAATCAATTATAATAAACTAATTACATAGGTCTTCTCTAATGTCCATAATCACCCATCATGCATAATAATCACATTAAATATATTTAAATATCATTTAATATAATATATTAATTATTGAGCTCATGTGTTGAAAATAAAATTTTAACAATTAAAATTTTATATTTGATATTCTCAAAATGAAATAAAATTATTTCATAAATTAATTTTACTAATTCTAATCATATTAGAATTAATAAACAATTCAATTTATTTCCTAATCCAGTTAGAAATAAATTCACAAAATAATTTTATTACAAATTAAACTCTTTTAATTTTTTTTAAAATTAAAAAAATATTCTGAATTCAATTTTAATCACTGACAATTAATTTTAATGATCCTCAAAATTTAATTAATTCAAAATTAATTAAAGTACCCAATTAAAACTAATTTCGGGACTAAATTGAAATAGATTAAAAACAGATTTGGACCTATTTGCATAACTCAAAACCTTGTAGGGACCATGATGTAACTTTTACATCTTCTTCTCTAAACAGCAGCAACGGGTTTCGTCTGAAACCTAACGCCGCCAGCCAGAGAAGTCTCAGCCTCTCCAGCTCCTGCGACTGCGCCAACTCCGTCAAGAGACAGTTCGACAGTGGTCGGACTGCCACAGCCACTCCCACCTCTGCAAGATCGACGCTGTCTCAACTGAAAACGTTTTTTTTTTTTTTATCTGAAAAACCACAGAACACAGCAACGTTGCAACATCATCAAGCCATCACCGGAGCTTTGCAGGGAGACGACTTGCATCCAGACGATCTGTACACAGTGCCGCCGCTTGCGACTCACAGTGGTGGTGAATCGGTGGATTGCTCCACCTTTGTGTTCTTCGTCCAACGTTTCAGAATAACAACAATTTTTTTTTTTTTTTAATTTCATTAAATCAAATTTAATTTCAGAGCTGATCTGAAAAATTTTAGAGACCTCAGATTTGATTTTGTTCAAATACCAAAACTCAGCACATGAATTAATTCAAAATTAATTCTAATAATTAATATATTATTTTACACTTTAAATGTTTAAACGACGATTCTCATATCACGGTTGAAAATCCAACATTAAATATGCACAACAGAATAATATAATTAAAATAAATTATTTATACCAAAAGGGATCCGTTTAAACAAATAAGATAATAAAATTAGTTAAGAAAATACTTCTCATAGATTTTTCAAAATTTCGATATACAAGATTAAATTATCGCAAATCACAAGCCACATAAATAGACAATCGAAAAACTCTAAAACTACTTTAAGAGAGAGTTGAGAGATTAGAGCGTATAACGGTTTTAGAGAGAGAGTTGTCGTAGACTCTTGTTTTGTTTTGTGGCCGAGCAATAATTCTTATTCTCACGTTTTCAGGTGTATTGTTTTTACTATTTTTTAAACTTTATATAAAAAAATTCTAGATCACAAATAAATAAATTATAATTATTTATTTAAATATTTTTAAATAAATAAATCATAATACATATATTATTAGAATTTTTCAATTTAATCAATTATATTTATTTGTTTAACTATTTAAATAAATAAATAAATTATAATTGAAATATTAGGTTTATTTAATCTAAAATTTACCTAAATAAATTTTAGACATAAATCAATTAAGTCAATACTTAATAATCTAAGTAAAATTGTAATCAAATGTGAAAGAGAGAAGAAGAACCAAGCAATTGGCTTGATGAATTTTCATATACGGTTTAAAGTATATATAATACACAGAAAATAGTTCAAAAAAGGAAAATAATCTCCTAATATCTCCTAAAGATCTCCTGGTATCCTTCTAATATATGCACAATCTACCCCAATAATTATAAGATTATCTCTTAATATCTCTTAAAGATCTCCTAGTATCTTTCTAATATATGCACAATCTATCCCAATAATTACAAGATTCTAACACTTCCCTTCAAGCTGGAGCGTACATGTCATATGCTCCTAACTTGTTACAAATGTTTTCAATAAGAGGACCTCTAAGAGATTTTGTAAGGATATCTGCTAATTGATCGTTCGAACTAACAAAAGAGGTGGAAATACATCCTGATTCAATCTTCTATCTGATGAAGTGGCAATCTATCTCTATATGTTTTGTCCTTTCGTGAAACACTGGATTAGAGGCAATGTGAAGTGTTGCTTGATTATCATAGATTAACTTCATCTTTTTAATTTCTCCATATTTCAATTCTTGAAGAAGTTGTTTTAGCCAAATAAGTTCACACGTAGCTAGTGCCATGGCTCGATATTCTGCTTCTGTACTTGATCCAGCTACAACAATTTGCTTTTTACTCTTTCAAGATATCAAATTTCCTCCAATCAGAATACAGTATCCTAAAGTAGATCGTCGATTAGAGGGAGAACCTGCCTAGTCTGCATCAGAATATCCAACAATTTGTGAGTGACCCCTATCTTCATAAAACAAACCTTGGCCAGGAGTTCCCTTAATATATCTCAGAATACGAATCACTGCATCCCAATGGCTATCACATGGAGATTGAAGAAATTGGCTAACCACGCTTACTGCAAAAGATATGTCAGGCCGTGTGATTGTAAGATAGTTTAGCTTACCAACCAATCTGCGATATCTACCAGGATCTTCTAATAACTCTCCCTGTCCAGAAATAAGTCTAACATTTGGGTCCATGGGAGTATCCACATGTTTACAATTTAACATCCAGTTTCTTTTGGCATATCCAGTGCATATTTTCTTTGGGAGATGCATATACCTGTCTTAGATTGAGCTACTTCGATCCCCAAGAAATACTTAAGATTTCCTAAATCTTTAGTCTGAAAGTGGCTAAACAAATGATGTTTGAGCTGAGAAATCCCTTGATGATCATTACCTGTTATCACTTTGTCATCAACATAGACCACTAGGTAGATACACTTGCTATGATCTCCATCTCCATGTCTATAAAATACTGAATGATCAGCTTCACTCTGGTTCATCCTAAATTGTTTCACAAAAGCACTGAATCTTCCAAACCATGCCCTAGGTGATTGCTTCAAACCATACAGAGATTGACGTAAACGACACACTAAGCCAAACTCCCCCTGAGCAACAAAACCAGGTGATTGCTCCATATAAACTTCCTCGACCAACTCCCCATGTAAAAAGGCATTCTTGATGTCAAGCTGATGAAGGGACCAATGATTTATAACTGTTAGAGATACGAGAAGACGGACAGTTGCAATCTTAGCCACAAGAGAGAAGGTGTCACTATAATCAAGGCCATAGATTTGAGTGTATCCCTTAGCAACAAGATGAGCTTTAAGACGATCAATTTTGCCATCTGGACCAACCTTGACAGTATAAACTCAAGGACAACCAACGGTACTTTTGCCAGTAGGTAATGGAACAAGATCCCAAGTTCCATTGGAATGAAGTGCAGTCATCTCTTCCACCATAGCCTGACTCCACCCTGGATGTGATAATGCTTCACTCACAGTCTTAGGTATAGGGACATTAGACAAGGAGGAAACAAAAGCATGATAAGAAGGAGATAAATGATGATAGCTCAAAAAATTATAAATGGGGTGTGGATTCCATGTGGAACGAATACCTTTACGGAGGGCAATGGGAAGTGGAGCTTCCTCTACTAATGGCATGACCGGTGTAGGAGGTGATATCGATATAGGAGATGAGTCACTGAGTAATGTATCTGCATCATGAAGAGAATTAGTAGGAGGGTCAATCTGCGAAGGTCCACGTGAATAGACTTGGAGAGGGCGAGTAGTGGTTGGACCAGGAAGAGGAAGAGTAGGGACAAGAAGAGTCGCAGAAGTAGGATCCTCGTTGACCGTGTGTTGTGAAAAATGCGCAGAAGTCTAAAAAAATATCACATCAGCAGCGACAAAGTATTTATGAGTGACCGGATCATAACATTTGTATCCCTTTTGGAGACGAGAATATGCTAAGAAGATACACTTGACTGATTTTGGTTGAAGTTTGTCTTTTCCTGGAGTATGATCATAAACAAAATAAGTACAACCAAAAACTAGGAGAGGAAGACTATGAGAATTTCGATTTGGAAAAACAATAGAGTGAGGACTATGATTATTTAGAACAGAAGAAGGCATGCGATTAATGAGGAAGTAGGCAGTAAGAGTGGCATCCCCCCAAAAACGTAATGGCACATTATTACTAATAAGTAAGGTACGAAACGATGATGAAGGAGGTCAGCGAAAGCAGTGGAAGTAAGCGCAACTGTGGTTTTAGCTGAGGAAAGATAGTACA